>PVJS01051870.1:0-13821 GCA_004027185.1 Glis glis
AGGCTTGTTGAAGACCTTTGCCTAAGAAAAGGACAGGCCAGGTCTGCTATTATAATTAAAAGTGTGGCTTTTTAAGGGCCTTTGTTTATGAGAGAACAGGCTTCTGCAAGGTGAAGCTAAAGATTATGAAGTTTTTAGTTTTTAAAACTATATTTTCCTTTCCTTCCCAATTTGTCTCCTTTCTACCTAATATTTTATTTCTTCTGTCCTACCTCATCCCCCCCACTTCTGTCCCTTAATCTTAAGGGTTGATGAAGGGAGAAATTCTGTCCTCTATAGCTTTTTCTCTGAGCTGACAAGGGACATTGGCCCTGCCTATCCAGGGACCGAAAGTCTCATCCTGACTGATCTAAAGGAGACGTAGGGAGGTCAGGTTTTTTTTGTTGGCTGTGGAACCATCATCCTTTGATGTTCTGGAAAAGAAAGCATAAACATGAGAGATATTAGCCCCTGACAATTCTAGTTACTTCTTGAACTTTGTCACTATGGGATTTCATCACCCATCAGATTTGGGGAGCTCAATCCATGGCAGTACCTCTTATTTTCTTTGAAGAGAATTGCCACTACAGTGCCCCTACATGGATGTGAATTCACATTGTATGATCGTTCAGCCACCCACAGGATAATACTTTGGATTTGGTTAGTCAGAAATTTCAAATCTGAGGCTATAGGAGATAAGGTTTCTTTCAGGGCAGTTATAGACATTTTCTGATTACCTAGTCTTGAGGCAGAATTTCAAAACCCTAAGTGCAACTTCCCTCCCTAATTCTCCATTACATTTAGAAGCAACCAATCTCTCCCAGGGACTTTATACACATTATTTCCACTATAATATTCTACTGCAACAGCTTACAGATTTGGCTTCTATGGGTCTTTGACTCCAGATGACTACAGTGATAATTTCAGAAACTATTTTGCCTGCCATAAACTACCAATAGCGCATTGCTGCTGAAAGTGAAAGTTAATACCTTTAAATCTAATCACATCAGAGAACCATACAAAATCCTCATTCATACATTTCTGTGAGCCTGAGACTACTTTTAATTCCAAAAGGTGCACTAGTTTGGAATTGGTTGAGAAAACAGAGCCAGAACAACTATCATGAGAGTAAGTATTTTAATATAGGAATTAGATTTGTGCAAATTGGGAGGATCTGGGGGATTTGAAATACCTGGAGTACTGAGGATGGATAACTGGAGAAATTTTCACTGTCACATCAGGGAAAGCACTGGAACAGAGAAAGCTGCCTCTCGTGGGGAAATCTGTGAACCATTACAGTGTGAAAGAGGAGCTTGTGAGGTCTGGAAGGCTGCTATGAACGATAGCCACGATCTTCCAAATATAATGACTTCTGTTTACCTCTCCTTTCCAAATAGCAAGCAAATCCCTTTATTGGCAAATTCTAACAGGGAAGGATATTCTGATATCGCAGTGCTCAGCCTTAAAAGAGACTGGAGGTACCAAGTAGACAACAACAAATGTTGCACACTCGTTCATTTTACAACTCCATTTTCAAACTGCCACCTGTAATAACCCTGTTTAAATACTTGCTTGTTTAACTTCAGTCTGCTGTTGAGTATTCTTCCTAGGATTAGAGACTTATCTTCCAAAAGTAATTGTTGAGGACTTGATCCCAGGATATATTTTAATTTGGCTCGTCAGAGTATTACACCGGCTTGGGGGCCATGTTTCTGGACTTGTTAGCTGTTAGGCAGAAACTTTTAGGGGCAAGCTCCTAGACTTGCAGGGGGTGGTGGGAAGTTGAGTCACTGAAAGAATGACTGTTGACATTCCTTCAAGTTCTTCAAGTTGTTCTTTAATTTCAGATAAGGCCCTCCAGGAAAATACACACACCACACACACACACACACACACACACACACACACACACACACACACACACACAGAAAATAGCCAAAATTGCTGAGTCACTCTGACTCAGCCTCTAGGTGACCTAGAGTAAACTTTGGTCATTATAATCTCATTATAATGCTAAATTCTCTGGCCAGAGATCATTCCTGTCTGCCATTTTTGAACACCTGCTATATGAGGAAGAATGAGCTCAAACTGAGCATGTTCAGGGATGTGCCCACCTCTATGTGATGATGTCATGGGATAGGAGATGGTTTTGTGAAGGATCCAAGCAGTTCTGAGTGTGGGGGAGAGGGGAACTCAACTCAGAACCAGCAGGTCCTTGGCTTATGTTATGGAAAAGAATTTTAGCATGAGCTAGTCAGACATAAACAGAGATTTATTTAGGAAAGTAAGAAATACACACTTAAGGGAGAACATGGGCCATCTGTAGAGTGTGAGAGAAACATTTTGGGGGTCCATGGCTCTTCTTTTAAAAGAAATTTGATAAAGGGTGGGTATGGGAAGGTATGTAGGAATGACATTATTCTGGCAATCACAAGATGAGTTATGGTGGTCAGTTCATTTACTGAATCTTTAGGCTGATGGTGCTCTCCCTTATCTGATTGTCAGGGGTCTGGACCACTGGCCCTGTCAGGGGAGGACACGATAATTCCTGTGGGTTCTTGGCTTCCATGGCAAAAACAATTTCAACACGCTCTAGTCAGAGAAAAAAACAGAGGTTTAATTCAAAAGGTGGGGATACACATTCAGGGGAAACGCAGGCTATCTCGAGAGCTTGAGAGCAGGGGCAGAGAGGGGCTCAGAGGGGCTCAGAGGGGTGCAGAGAAAGGCATGAGAGCAGCAAAGAGGCGCTCAGATATAATCTATCCTTTTCTTATAGGGCCCACTAGAGAGGCTAGGGGTATATGGCAGGAAACGGGGCACCATGGGATAGAGGTCTCCTTTCTTTGATGCTTCAGGCTGACAAAAGATGTAAATTCCTTGGGATAAAAAATCCTGAGAAGCCGGAGACACAGAGCTGGGGAAGGTGCGGTGCAGGGCAATCCCCTGGGACCTTCTCAAGAAATCAAGGCTCTAATAAAGGGTGAGACTCTTTTGGGAGGTCTAATTGCCTCAGGAATTTTAGATATGGAGCTAGGCTATTATGATTTTATTTATTTTTTATTTATTTATTTATTTATTTTTTTGCGGTACCAGGGATTGAACGCAGGGGCGTTCTACCTCCGCGCTACGCCCCCGGCCCTATTTTTTTTTACACTTTATTTTGAGACTGGGTCTCACGAAGTTGCGGAGGGCCTCACTAAGTAGAGAGAGAGAGAGAGAGAGAAAGAGAGAGACAGGGAGAGAGAGAGAGAGAGAGAGAGAGAGCGTGCGCGAGCTGAGGCTGGCCGCGAACCTGGATCCTCCGGTCTCCGCCTCCCAAAGGAGTGGGATTACAAGCGTGTGCCACCACGCCCGGCTCGGCCATTATGATTTTAAAGAATGGGCCTTGCTTTTGCCTAAGAGAAAACAAGCTCTGTTAAAATGAAGCTAAAGAATATAAAGATTTTTTATTTTCCTTTCCTTCCCAATTTGTCTCCTTTCTACCTAAAATTTTTATCTCTTCTATTCTATCTTATGATCACTAGATAACACTGGAAAGTCCCCTAATTTATAGGCTTCTCAAGATCTGTCTTGCTCAAATTGTTTATTGAGGGGTTAGTTAACAGTACATAGGGTAATTGTAGTTTTTGGTTAATGTTAAGATTTGTAGATTTCCCAGGTATTTGGGAGAGGCAGGCTTAGGAGAGAGAATTGGCTTGGGGAGTGAGGGTATGAGGACCTTTAGCACCAGGCTTACCGTGGTTTGGCTTTAAAATGTCCCTCAACTCATCTGTGTTGGATAAGGCAGCTATGTTTGGGGGCTCACCAGAGGTGGGTCCGTGGGTTGTGGCCTGGAATAGTGTTTTGGGGGGATATCTAGTGTTTTTTCTCTCTCTCACCCTCTCTCTGCTTCCTGCCACCATGACCTGAGGACAGCTTCCCTCCTCTGCCATGCCCAAGCTGTGTGGCTGCAACTTGGCCTAAGGTGGACCAAAATCTCCAGAACTGTGAGCAAATAAATTCTTTCTTTGAGTTGTGTGTGTCAGGTGTGTGGGTCACAGTGGTTAGAATGCTGCCTAAAACGAAGGTTTTTCTATCAAAGTTCTACTTTACTTCTCCTTCCTTTCTGTCTCCTTTTTTACCTATTTTCTTGATTTCTTCTATCCTACCTAAAGGACAAGTCTTTCCCCAGTGAATACACATGATTTCCTCAATATAAGCCCCTTGCTTTCTTTGTTCAGGGAGACATACTGCTTTGGGAGTTCTCTCCAGTGTTCTCCTTATTTGCACAATAAACCTCTTTATACTCTTTTATCTACTAGTTGTGCTTATTGGCTTTGCACTCACTAAGGGACAGCCTATCATGCTCAATTACAGACTGACAGATTGGTTTATGTGTTTGAAATTGGTTTGGGTTTTAATGTCCTTTGGGTTTTTGGAAATGAAATCTCTGTGGCAGCTGCAGATAGGAACCACTCTGCTTCTTTTGCTCTATGGCACCACCCCCACACAGATTTTGTTCAAACATCACTTTCTTGGAGAAGTTTAACCTGACTTCTCATAGATTTAATCTGCCCTGTCAGATCATATTGACTACATTCTCATAGCAACAGTGTGTAGTTCTCATAGTGCTTATTCTAGTGTGTAATTACATATGAGTATAATTATTTGATAAATGTCTCTAACACCCACTAAACTTTAAGTCCAAGTCTTCCTAGGACCTACAGAGACTGTGGTATTTTACTTACCATTACCTCCTTTTGCTTACCATTACATCATAGTACCTGACACATAATAGGTGTTCAGTAAATGTTTAATGAGCATGTCATTTGATAGCATTATACCATCTCTTGCAAAGCTGACAACCTGATATAAAGAAAAGAGTACTCATGGATCACCAGGAGAACTGTGTTCTAGTTCCAATTCAGTTACTGTCTTTTCAGGTGACTATAAGTAGGTGACTTAGTTTTTGAGTTTTAGTTTATTTGTCTGTAAAGTGAAGAACGTCCATTACAGTTCTTAGTCTATAACTTCTCTGTTTGACCAAATGTGGTACATTAAATTTTCTTAAAATGGAATGTACCATCATATAACAACTATATTGAATATGGAGTATGAGAGAGATGACTCCCAGGGTTTTAGCTTTGGGAACTAATGTTTTTATGTAAACAATAGCAATCAAAGTCTGTAGCTGGAGGCAGTGTGATGGTTTGGGAATGCAACGTCTAACAAGGCTCATGTGTTGAAGGCCTGGTACTGATGTGGCAAGGTTCAGAGATGGGGATTTTGGGAAATGATTGGTTCATTAGTACTATGACTTCATTAATTGATTAATCCATTCAGAGATTCATAGCTGAATGGGCTATTTGTAGATGTTAAAAATTGTAGATGTAGAACCTAGTTGGAGGGAGCAGGTCTTTGGGTATTTATCATGTTCCTGGCCCCTTCATTTATCTCTGCCTCTTGACTGTCATGGGGTAACCAGCTTTCCTCTGCCATACTTTTATGCAATGATGTTCTGTCTTGCTTCAGGCCCCAAGCAGTGGAGTCAACTTCCCATGAAATCTCTAGAATTGTGAGCCAAAATAAATCTTTCCCCTTTTAAGTTGTTTTTATTTTAGGTATTTTGTCACAAAAAAATGAAAAGTTGACTAACAGAAAATGGGTATCAAGAAGTGGAGTCATCGCTGTGACTATACCTGACCATGTGGTTCAGAAGCCTTTGGAACTGGTTTGCAAGGGGAATTTGAAAAAGTTGGGAGATTGAGGCTAGAGAAGTCTTACAATATTGCGAGTGAAGCTTGATGAGCAATTCAGGTGCAAGCTTGGAAGATCAGAATGCTGATAGGAATGCCAACAGTAAAACCATATTTATGAGGATTCAGATGGAAATGAGGCTTTTTATTGGGAATTGGAGTACAGGCCATTTGTGTTACATTCTGGCAAAGAACTTGTCTACATTTTGTCCATTCTTCAAGACTTTGTATTAGGCTGAGTTGAAAGGCAATGGACTAATTAATCTGGCAGACAAAATTTCAAGGAAGCATAGCATTCAGGCAGTGGCATAGTCATGGCTGGCAGATTTTTATCTAGGTTTACTGTGATAATCAGGAGCAAAAACCAGAGCAGAGAGATTTGAACAAACTTAAAGTTTGGCCAGAAAAGTGTGTGTAAAATTGGGGTCAAGGAAGATAGGGCTGCTGAAGAGGTAGTGTCATTAATCAAAAGTCAATTACTTGAAACGGAGACAAATGGGAAAGATGCCTTGAGGTCATCTCAGAAATTGACCAGACCCTACCCATGGCAGGCTCAAGTCTCAAAAGACTTCTTTGAGAAGAGAGTGTCACCAGGGTGCCCTGCTCCCATAGCTACCTGGGAAGTTGTTTTCCCAGAATTCCTTTCACTGTGTTCAGCCACCCGGGCACACAGAGGCCACTGTAGCTGTGGTCCAAGAAGCCTCAGCTACTGCTCCCATTGGCAGAAGATCTTGGCCTTGTCCACATGGTGCTGGTTTTGCAGGAATGAAGAATGCTGGCATTATGGGGTCATGGAGGCTTCTGTTGAGATTCCAAAGGAAGCCCTATAAGTCTAGGCAGCTTGTGACAGGGCTGAAATCCCTGCGGGCAAATCTTAATAGAATGATGCATACAGCTGTGAGGGTGAAGCTAAAGCTGCAGTAGAGACACCAGGAAGTTAGATGCCAGGAATGTGGAGTGCCTGCTGAGGAAAGCTGCAGGCAGAGAGCAGCACCAGCCCAAGAGAGAGGCCATGCTGGCTTCAACTGGCAAGGCCATAGGGGTAGGGCTGCCCAAGCCCATTGGGGCTCACATCTTGCCACCAAGTACCTCAGACACTGGATGTGGGGCTACAGGACTTAATGTTGTTTGTTTTGGTCTCATCTATTCTTTCTATGTCTCTATTTCTCCCTCTAGGAATGGGAATGTTTACTCTATGCCATTATATATGGGACACGTGTAAAATGCCTTTTGATTTTGACAGGAGCTCACAGCTAAGAGTTTGCTTTAAGTATCAGAGGAGACTTTGGACTTACACTTTTAAGCAGTAATGGAATTACTAAGACTATGGGGGCTCTGAGAAATAAATTTCACAATATGAGGTGGCATAACCCTTTGTGGCACAGGGGCAGAATGTTATTTGGTCATGCAATGTCCGCCAAAGTCTCATGTGTGTGTCTCCAACACAGAACATTCAGAGGTGGGGCTTTTAGGAAGTGATTGGATTATGAGGCCTCTTACCTCATCCATGGACTAATTAATTGATAGCTTAATGGACTACTGGAAGGTAGGACCTAGTTGGAGAAAGTAGGCCACTTGGGGCCTGACCTGGAAGGGTTTGTCTTCTTCCTGGCCCTTTCCTTTCTCTTTTTCTGCCATGAGATGAACAGCCTTTCTCCACTACACACTCCTGCTGCCATGATGTTCTGCCTCACCTCAGGCCCAAAGCTGATGAACACAGTCAAGAATTTTTGTTGGATTCATATTAGCAATGTCTTCCTTATTTTTATTCATTTGGTCAGATTTATGGACTGTGCTCACATCTCCATTTTTACTGGAATGTAGTAGCTTGCTTTAGTGTCAAAGGCCTAGGCTCAGTAATTATCTGATTTTTAATACTTATTCTATTCATTCTTGCTGGTCACCTGATCTTGATGAAATAATTATACCGCTTTGAGCCCCAGATTCCTCTTCTATAAAATTATAATAAAAATGACTACCCCATAGGATTCTTCTAAAAATGGAATCAGATCATTTTGTTTAATATCCAAGACCAGTGACTGGAATATAGAAGGCAACTAAAATTTTAAATTCAGTTTATAAATGAGGAAATGGAGGCAATAGGGAAATTGTGTGTGTGTGTGTGTGTGTGTGTGTGTGTGTGTGTGTGTGTGTTGCCCAACACACCCAACACCACCTGCAACTACACCACCTGTTTCTCAATTCTGCCTGGACCTCAGGCTTATCTGGAAATCCTGAAAGAAAAGGAAGATGATAAATTAAGAAATAGGATCATCTAGCCAGGCATAATGGAGCATGTTTATAACCCCAGTACTTGGGAGGCCGAGACAGAAGGATCGCAGGTTCACAGCCAGCCACAGCAACTTAGTGAGGCCCTCAGCAACTTAGTGAGACCCTGTTTCAAAATAAAATAGGGCTGAGGATGTAGCTCAGAAGTAGACTTCCCCTGGGTTCAATCCCTAGTACCATAAAAAAAGAAAAGGAAATAAGATCATTCATAAAAGAAGCCGTGTGGATATAAATAGTGGACACAGCGGTGGCATAAGTAATTCTCAGTATGTAAAAGGACGCTGAGGACTAAGGACATTTTTTTTATTCATTTAGTTTTCTTTAATGTCTATCTTGGAAGATGAGACAGAGCATACTGAGCACTGAGCACAATGTACAGCATTTTTATATTAGCAGACTTTCAAAAGGTTAATTCAAAATGCAAGAAAATTTTCAGTTAATCAAAATGCTCAGAAAATAAGATTTTGATTGATAAAGAACTCCTTTTTTTGTGTGTGGTATTGGGGATTGAACCCAGGGGCATTATGCCTCTGAGCTACACCCCCAGCCCTGTTTTATTTTTATTTTGAAACAGGGTCTCACTAGGTTGATGAGAATCTCACTACTTGCTGAGGCTGTCCTCGAACCTGTGATCCTCCTGTCTCAGCCTCCCAAGTACTAGGATTATAGGCGTGCATCACCATGCCCGGCTGAGAAAGAACTCTTAAAGCCATTTTTGTCTCACTTTGGGGCTTGAAAAACCTTTAAGGATAAGATTTTAAAAGTTTCTAGCCATAGGTGGGTGCAGTGGTGCACACCTGTAATCTCAATACTTGGGAGGCTGAGACAGGAGAATCACAAGTTTGAGGCCAGCATGAGGTAACTTAGCAAGACCCTGTTCTAAAATTAAAAAGAGATAGGGGCTATCTCAGAGGTAGAATGCCTCTAGTTTCAATCTCCAGTCATACACACACGAACACACACACACATACACACACAAACACACATACACACACACGTTTCTAGCCATTCTATAAAATATGCACATTCTTGGGAATTTTTTGTTTATATTTAAGGATCTAATGATGCCTATATAATCATTGATTATTAGTTACTAATTTCTACTGAAATACAATATTTATACATCATTATGGAGTACATTATAGTAATTCAATATATGTATACATTATGTAATAATCAAATCAGGGTAATAAGCATTTCAATTTCTTAAACCATTTATCATTTTTATGTGTTGGGAAATTTATACTCTTCATTTCTAGTCATTTTGAAATATTCCATAGATATGTCATAGCAGTTGTTATTTTTGTCTTTTTGATGGTAATCATTCTAACTGGGCTTAGATGATATCTCACTGGGATTTTGATTTGCATTTCTCTGATGATCAGTGGGTTTCGAGCCTCTTCAAGTACTCATTGGCCATTTGTATGTCTGCTTTTGGGAAGTATCTGTTTAGTTCTTCAGACAGTTTTTTTCTTGTGGTACTGGGGATTGAACCCAGGGGCATTTTACCTCCGAGCTACACCCCCAGCCCTATTTTTTATTCTTTATTTTGAAACAGGGTCTCACTAAGTTGCGAGAGCCTCATTAAAAATTGGATTTTTTTTTTTTGGTGTTCAGCTTTTTGAGTTCCTTGTATATTCTGGATATTAATAACTTGTTAGATGAATAGTTTACAAACATTTTGTCCAATTCTGCAGGTTGCTTCTTAATTCTGTTGATTATTTTTTTTTGTTATGCAGAGACTTCATGGTTTGATATAATCCCATTTGCCTATTTTTGCTTTTGCTGCCTGTGCCTTTAGGGTCCTATCTAAAATATCATTGCCTACACCAGTGCCTTGAAGTATTTCTACTATGTTTCCTTGTAGTAATATCTTAGTTTCAGGTTTATCGTTTAGGTCTTTAATCCACTTTGAGTTGCTTTTTGTGTATGGTGCGAGGAAAGGACCTGGTTTCATTCTTCTGCAGATACATATTCAATTTTGCCTGCAGTATTTCTTGAAGAGATTATCTTTTTTACACTGTATGTTCTAGGTGTCTTTGTAAAAAATCAGTTAGCTGTATGAATATGGATTAATTTTGGGGTTCTCTATTTTGGTTCCATTGGTCTACGTGTTTTATATATACTGGGGATTGAACTGAGGGGCATTCTACCTCCAAGATACTACACCCCCAGTGCTTTTATTTTATTTTTTTGTTGTTGTTGTGAAACAGGGTCTCACTAGGTTGCTGAGAGTCTTGTTACATGGCTGAGGCTGTCCTCAAACTGTGATCCTCATGTCTTGGCCTCCCAGGTGTTGAGGTTTCAGGTATGCACCACCATCCCTGGCTCTGTGTGTCTTTTTTTTATGCCACTACCATGCTGTTTAGCTAGCATAGCATTGTAGTATGTTTTGAAGTCAGGTATTATGATATCTCTGCCATCATTTTTTTTTTTCCTGCTTAGAATCATATTGGCTGTTCTGGGCCTTTTGTGGTTCCATATGACTTTGAGGGTTGGTTTTTTTCTATTTCTTGAAAGTCATTGGTATTTTGATGGGAATTACATGGAATCTCTAGATTACTTTGTGTAGTATGGTCATTTAAACAATATTGATTATGCTGATCCATGAAATGTGATATCTTTTCATTTTTTATGTCCTCTATAATTTCTTTCATTAGTGCTTTATAATCATCATTGTAAAAATCTTTTACTTCCTTGATTAAATTTATTCCTAAATATTTTATGTTTTTGTATCTATTGTGACTGGAATTACTCTCTTAATTTCTTTTATCAGCAAGCTGATCATTGGTGTGTAAAAATGCTACTGTTATTTGTATGTTGAGTTTGCATCTTGTAAACTCATGTCATTTATATTTTCTAGCAATGTTCTGATGTAGTTTTTAGGCTTATCTATATATAAAATCATGTCATTTCAAACATAGATAATTTAGCATCTTCTTTTCTAACTTGGATGCCCTTTATTTTCTTCTCTTGTCTAATTGCTCTTGCTAAGATGTCCAGTACTATATTAAATGAGTGTGCGTCTGTACATCCCATACCAAGACTGTGGCAGCTGCTGCCACAAGCCCCAGTGCCCCCAGGGCTGGACTCTGCAGAGCCTGAAGACACACAGCTTTGGAAGCTACGTCCACTGCAAAGTCAAGCAAGGATCTTCATAAACGGCTACAGCCTAGACCACTGAGGCACTCACATATACTGCAGACATCAATCAAGGATGAAGAAATTGCAGAGACAATGCTTTTGAGCTCCCCTCTAACCAAACCCAAAGCACCTATATAATTGATATCCTATATCCCATTTAAACAAACAAAAAAAAATCTTTTCCTTTAGAAGCTACTTCCCAAAATTGGAAGAAACGAATATTCTACCAGATGTTCAGACATGAACATAAAGACATAAGAAACATAAAAGGAAACATTTACTTATTTACCATGCATATTAGCTGGGAGTGGTGGTGCATGTTTGTAATCCCAGTACTTGGGAGGCTGAGACAAGAGGATCACAGGTTCGCAGCCAGCCTCAGCTACTTGTGAGGCCCTCCACTACTTAGTGAGACCCTGTTTCAAAATAAAGAATAAAATAGGGCTGGGGGTGTAGCTTGGAGGTAGAATACCCCTGGGTTCAATCCCCAGTGCCACAAAAAATAAATAAATAAACCATGCATATTTACCAAGCACCAACTTTAATATAAATTTCTAGGTGCTAAAAATACAAAAACAGAAGATAGAGTTTCTTTCCTTAAGATCTCCACAGTCTAGTGTTATGAGTAGTAGACTTTAAAAATAGGATTAAACATGACCCCAAAGTGGTTGTTTTAATCATCATTGCTGTTATTTAATTATAGAATAGTTTTTCCAAATATAAAACAGGTTGGATTCTAAAAGGTTATTTCTGAGTCTATTTGCTTATACCTTCGAAGTGTTGGAAGGAATTTCCACATGTATTCCCTTACAATTCCAACCAAATTGAAGTGCGATTTGTCCTTTTAAAGTTTTAAAACCAGGTTTGAAATTATTTTTTCTTACTGATGGGTGTTATCTTAGGTAACATTTTTTTTTTCTCAAAACAGATCAGTTTCATCTACACTACAAAGGAACAGAGGCTGTGACTCATGTCCCTTCCCCGACCCCGCACAGGAAGGCTCTCCTGGGTACCCACAGAATCTCTTCATCACCTTCTGATGTTGTGCAGGGTCTAATAGTCCTTGGACCTTGCGCATACAAGAGCTGCATTAACATTTTTATCAGTAGCGTTTTTATATTGCTGAGTCTTTCAGGAAGTTTGAACCTTCTCCTGAGTGAAAACCAAGCTGGCAGGTCCCTTCCTGCATGCTAGTTCTCTATCCTCACACTCAGAAAGCTCTCTGTTTTGCTCATATGTGTCCTTATGTCTTTCTGAGGCACTGTACTCATCTCTGGCATGATTTAATCTCTTTCCCTCAGAGTATTTCCTTCTTGTCCATACTGTAAATTCATCCATTTGCAATATCCATAATCTCATCACCACTATCTGATTCCAAACATCATCTTTTGTTTACATTGTACATATTCATCTCTCAGTGCTGGCACTTACCATGTCCTGCCCCTGGTAACTAGGGAAATACAGGATAATTATCCAGACGTATTAAGGGCCTGCTTGAGATAATTTTCCTTAGTATGGTTGAATGTTTTCTCCTAAGCACCTGCAATTGAGATATGGATGAGGAATAATAGAAATGTGGATTTACTATGGGACACTTTAAAGGCAGTGTTAAGAGAAAAATTTATAGCACTGAGTGCCCACATAAGAAAAACAGAAGACATCAAAATAAATAACCTAATGACACACCTCAAGGATCTTGAAAAGCAGGAACAGTCGAATCCCAAAGCCAGTAGGAGGCAGGAGATAACTAAAGTCAGAGCAGAAATTAACGAAATAGAGAATAAAAAAACAATACAAAGAATCAACAAAACAAAAAGCTGGTTCTTTGAGAAGATTAACAAGATTGACAAACCACTAGCTAACCTAACCAAAAGAAGGAGAGAATCAACCCAAATCACCAAAATCAGAAAAATGAAAAAGGGGACATCACCACAGATAGTGAAGAAATCCAGAGGATCATAAGAAACTACTTTGAAAACTTATATTCCAATAAAATGGAAAACCTAGAAGAAATCGAAAGATTTCTAGATACATACAACCTACCTAAATTGAACCAAGAGGATATAGAAAACCTGAATCAACTAATAGCAAGCACAGATATAGAAACAGCAATAAAGAGTATGCCATCAAAGAAAAGCCCAGGTTCAGATGTTTTTTCCAGCCGAATTCTACAAAACCTTTATAGAAGAACTAAAACCAATACTTTACAAACTATTCCGTGAAATTGAAAGAGACGGAATTCTTCCAAATTCCTTTTATGAGACCAACATCACATTAATACCAAAGACAAATAAAGACACCTCAAGAAAAGAGAATTACAGACCAATATCATTAATGAACATAGATGCAAAAATTCTAAATAAAATGCTAGCCATGCGCATTCAAAACCATATTGAGAAAATTGTACATCATGACCAACTTGGTTTTATCCCAGGAAAGCAAGGCTGGTTCAATGTACGCAAAACAATACACGTTATTCACCATATAAATCGAACTAAAAACAAGAATCACATGATCATTTCAATAGATGCAGAAAAAGCATTTGACAAAATTCAACACTCATTCATGTTAGGAACTCTACAGAAGATTGGAATAGAAGGAACATACCTCAACATCATTAAATCAATATATAAGAAACCCAAAGCCAACATCATATTGAATGGGGGAAAATTGC
>PVJS01051871.1:0-12500 GCA_004027185.1 Glis glis
AGAGAGAGAGAGAGAGAGAGAGAGCTGAGGCTGGCCGCGAACCCGGATCCTCCAGTCTCCGCCTCCCAAAGTACTGGGATTACAAGCGTGCGCCACCACGCCTGGCTCTTTCAGAGAATTTTTAAAAAGCTAGTTTTAATTTTACATTAAAACACTGCTTTAAAAAAGTGGCAAGGTTCTCCCTGCTTAGGCTGAGACTGAGCTATTGTGAGCCCCAAACACCCATTCCATTCATGAATCTGCAGATGCGAATGTCTGACCAGTGTGGTTTCAATGACCAGACACCTTTGAAATACACCAGTACTGCCTTTCTTTAAACTAGCCTCTACGTGTTGCTCTTCACTAAGTGAAACAGGGCTTCTTCCTACTTAATGTTTTACTTTACTAGCTCTTTAATCATTCTCTGTGTTTTTTTAAAATAAATTGTTTTTATAGGAATCCCCACTTTCCCTATTTCTACTCCAAGTCTAGAAGATCCAGCAGCTGGAAATATAAAAGGCAAGTAACCTCTCTTTTGGTTTAAATCAACGATGTTGTGCTCCATTTTCTTTTCCTACTTCCTGTACACACCACTAAGCCCGAGTTCAAGTCCTCCTTCCGGGACCACGCAGGGGCCTTGCGGATGTGTCCTAACCGACCTGCTCCCCACCCACCTCTCTCTCCTCCAGCTTGTCTCTCGCAGTGGCACTGCCTGAGTAAGGAAACCAAACAGGGCTTGGAAGGTATATCACTAGTGTTGAAGACTAAGGTGTCATAACCGAGTTGTCGCAAAAACCAGAGAGACGAGAGACGTTTTAAAAGCAACTTAGAAGCCTTTAATACCTGCCGGGACGGAGACCCAGGTCTCAAAGTCAGACCTCTGAGTTACTCCATGCCCTTCTCCAGGGAGCAGGGGTTTTATATGGAAAAGAAAACAGGTACAGATGGCTCTGTGTAAGCAGTCACATAGGAGTCTTCTTCAGGATAAGCAAGTATGATACAGGGATGCAACAAATCAATTGCTTTAGAAATGTTAATGATCAGAGCCAGGTCATTGTGATTCATTTGGTTGAGTTTACAACGGAATTTACAACCGACCCATAAGTTAACCCTATCTGGGGCCGTAACTTAACTTTCTCATATTTTTACTTTTTTTCGGAGGTTTCTACACTAGCTTACTCAAAAACCTTCCATGGCTGAACCCTGGTGGCACATGCCTGTGATTCCAGTACTTGGGAGGCTGAGACAGGAGGATCATAGGTTCAAAGCCAGCCACAGCAATTTAGTGAGGCTCTCGGCAACTTAGCAAGACCCTGTTTCCAAATAAAAAATAAAAATGCTGGGTGTAGCTTGGTGGTAGAATGCCCCTGAGTTCAATCCCCAGTACCAAAAAACAAACAAAAAACCCCAAACCAAACCAAAACAAAAAAACCACCACCAACAAAAACCTTCTGCAGCAACCAGTTGTCTACTGTCTTATTTGGGTTCTTCAGAAACAGATCCTGAAAAAAGAATTGGTTTGTTTAGGAAGAGATCCCAGGGGACACCAGGAAGGGAGTAGAGTTGGGTGAGGGAGTCGTTGTACAGGCATATTGGCCAGAAGGCCTGGTGCAGAAACAGGGGCGGCTGCCCTCTAAGTAACTCCAAGACACGGTAGAGGACTGGCTCACGTTCACCCACGGAGGCGGTGGCGTCAGTCATCTGCACGGAGTGGAGGCCTGCAAGCAGGCTGGGGAACTTCTGCAGCTAGGGGGGGGGGGCCTCCCTGGGCTGAGAACAACAGGAAGGAGTGTACAGTGAACAGTTTTGGGGTAGAGAGGTGAGTACCCAGAGGATGTGCTGCTACACCTACCTAATCAGTTGTTCCGTAAGTATTGCAAGATTCCCTATTATGTGCAAATCATCAGTCTGACTGCTGGGGACATAACAGTGAATGGAGGAAAAAATTCCAGCTCTCCTGGAGCTTATAGTCCAGTGTGTCTGTGTGTTGGGGGGGGGGCTCAAATAATAATATATAGATACAAATATAGACAACAAAACAACAAAAGTAGTATGTTTATCACATGCAGAGTTGTGTCCTACATAAGGGTGCTGCTTTTAAAGGGGAGTCATTTGCACCCTAGGCATAAACTACTCGTCGTGAGCAGATGCCAGGCTTCCGGCTTGGTTCTGGAGCGGTGGCAGTTTCCTGCATAACTCCATAATGGTGTGCACAGGGTCCACACACTCAGAAGGACACGCCTGCACTAGTAGACACACTGCATGCACACCGCCCGTGACTGTGCCCCACCTGGTCATGCTCAGGCCACCCATTGAGTTTTCCTCTCCACCCCAGGGCATGGGCCAGGGAGGGCCAGCAGGTGCAGTGGCGGGGGCCGTGGAAACTCCTGGGCTGTTTCTCTGAGAAACAAGGCCAGGGGCAGAGAAAGAGGATGAGGCCCAGGCCTTGGGTGGAGGAGGGAGAAGGTTGGAGAGTCATCCTGCAGCGTGGGAATGCTAATGGCTTAGGAAGGGTCATAGGATGGTTGGGCGGCACAGGGGGCTCACTCTGGGTCAGTTACATGAGTCCAGCTGGCCTTCTTCCCCTTCTCCTCTAGTTCTGTCTACCATGCCCGACTCCTCTGACCACGATGCTGTGTGTTTTTCACGCGGGGTAATGTCTCCGCCTTCATCAGACAAGCCCAGGTGTGTCAGGATAGTCGCTGTGCTTGGCTAGGTCTTAATCCCCACAGTATGATGAACCTTGGTATCCCGCCCATAGGTGGGGTCAGCAAACGTTCCCTTAAATGTTTGTAAATTGACTAGAATGGAACTTAGTGTTTGAGCCTTGATTTCGACACATCTCTGGTTTTCTTCCACAAGAATGTTTCAGATCTCCTATTTATAGTCTGTTTACGGTAATCCTGTTATTCAACTTCTTCCTCTCCCCAAGTAGACTGGTGGAGACTTCAGGAAAAGAAATTTGAGTTCGAAGGGAAATTCAGATGTCTGTTGCAAAATGCTAGGGAAGCCTTGGAATGTAGCCTGGAGAAAGAGAAGTTTCAGTTAGTACAATAGGTTTGTGTGAAATTTGTGTACACAGTTATCTTTCAATCTGGTCTTCTGTTAATACATCAAAAAAAAAAAAGAAAACACCCTTCTTGGGGGGATAGGGAGGGAAATATACCAAGTGATGTGTGCGTGTATGAATGTATCACTGTGTGTGTGTGTGTGTGTGTGTGTGTGTGTGTGTTACTAGAGATTGAATCCAGGGACATCCTACCTCTGAGCTACATCCCCAGCCCTTTTTTATTTTTTTATTTTATTTTGAAACAGGGTCTTGCCAAGTTGCCAAGGCTAGCCTTGAACCTGCGATCCTTCTGTCTCAGCTTCCCAAGTACTGAGATTATAGCCGTGTACTATCATTCCTGGTTCAACTATATCATTTTGAATCTCATTGTGATGTATAGTTATAATGCACCAAAAAAAAAAAGTATTTTAAAAACCAAAAAACACTTTGCTTGGGACCTAACTCCTGACAGCGAATATTAGAAGCACAAATTAGTACTTAGCTCTGGACAATACTGAACACTCTCCTACCTCAAGAATTTTAATTCTTTAAGGTCTGCTGATGATTTCATGTCCTGGGATACAGTGGTTCTTAAGCAGGGTGTGTTTTAGAATTCTTTGCTTTTTGAAAATATAATTCCTGTCTATCAACTGAGATCTTAATCTAGATTTGGGGGTAAAGCCCAGGCTTGTATTGTGAACAGGTTTTCCAGATGATTCTGACACATGCCTCTTATGAAGAACCACTGCTCCAGTTAGTAGAAATTCTCATTTAGTGGTTGGCACACTTTGTCGTGAAGGTCAGAGAGTAAAGATTTTTGGCTTTGTGGACCTTATGGATTCTCTCACATGTCCTCAACTGCTGTTGTAGTGTGAAGGCAGTCACAGACAATATACAAATGAATGAGTTTGGCTGTCTTCCAATAAAACTTTATTTACTAAAACAGGGACAGAATTGGCCCTGGGGCCAAGGTTTATAGATCTCTGGATTGCATCAGCATCTCTGGGTGTGGAAACCCACACCCAGGCAGTGGTATTTTACCAGGAAATTCTAATGGGCAGTCCAGATTGAGAGCACTGTTCTAGAAACTCGGCTTTTCATATTCTGCAGACCAACCAACAGCAGGTTGAAAATATTTTTTAAATTTAAAAAGTGTCAATACTGAACATATACAGATTTTTTCTTGTCATTATCCTCTAAGTGATATTGAATAATAAGTATTTACATAGCATTTACATTGTATTAGATACTTCAAGTAATCTAGAGATGATTTAGTGTATATGGGAAGATATATGTAGGTAATATGCAAATACTACAAATACTGTGCCATTTTATATAACCAACTTGAGCATCCTCAGGAAAGGTGTCCTGGAACCAGCACCCTGAAGGCACCAAGAGACGACCAAACAAATCCAGCCACTGAATAGCTGAAACAAATGAGAACAGTATTGCAGATCAGAATGTTGTCAGGTTTCTCACTATATCTCATGACCCTGGATATTAGAATTTTCTAGATTAAAAGATCATTATAAACTGGGCGTGGTGGCACATGCCTGTAATCCCAGTACTTTGGAGGCTGAAACAGGAGGATTGCAAGTTCGAGGACAGCCTCAGCAAGTAGTGAGACTCTCATCAACCTAGTGAGACCCCATTTCAAAATAAAAAAAAGGGCTGGGGGTGTAGCTCGGAGGTAGACCGCCCCTAGGTTCAATCCCCAGCATCACACACACACGCACACACACACACACACACACACACACACACACACACCACACACGTATATATACACACACACACATCATTATAGTGGTGGTCTATGCCTGTAATTCCAGTACTTGGGAGGCCGAGACAGGAGGATGGTAATTTCGAGGCCAGCCTCAGCAACTTAGTGAGATCCTATTTCAAAATAAAAAGGGCTGGGGGTGTAGCTCAGATTTAGAATGCCCCTGGGTTCAATCCCCAGTACCAAAAAAAAAAAAAAAGGAGAGATGATTAGGAAGTCAGTGTATAATAGTCATTTCCTTTTAGAAATGACAAAAGGAGTGCATACCCAACACCTGCGCTCTAGAGGGACCCTGGCCTCTTGGTGTGTGTACACTGCTCATCTTCCATGTTCAAGGAGCAGTGACACACAAAACCAACAGTTGTAGAATAACCAGCCTGGTGCTTCTTTATCAAGGAAACGGAGGCAATCGGAGCTGGTCAAGGGAGCAGCAATTTTGGCCTGAAGATATGACTGCCCAGTTTTATTATTGAAGGAGAGATCTTGACAAAGATCACAAAAGAGTTTGTGTTTCCCCAATCATTTTGCAAAAAGGGGCTGCCTGACATTGTCAATGTTTTGAGGTCAGAGTAGCTGGGGTTAGGGGACAAGGAGAAGGGCTTGGGGCGTCAGCCTCTGGGGCATGCTTTCCTGGCTGTACCCTCCCCAGGCTGGATATTTTTCTGCCTGGCAGGGTGGAACCATCACTGCTGGCTTGGGGATCTGCCAACTAAGGCTTAGAAATGGATAAGCTAATGGACAAGCTAATTCTGATAGCTCAGTTTGGAGGCTCTTCCAACAGAATAGAATTTATGGAATGATGTTTACTGAGAATTGCAGCCTTGGCTATTTAGCATATTTTTCATTCATTAAATGTTGATTAAATGCCTGCTGTGTACTAGGTCCTGCTCCCTGGAAGCCCCCGCCTGGGAGAGGTGGAGAGGTCGACTGAGCAGCAGGAGCCAAGAGCAATGACTGGGGAGAACTCAAAACCTTGGCAGCAGGAGGGGGAGCCCTACAGCCAGGGTGGTTGGAGGAAAGGAGGGAGAGAGGGAAGGAGGGAAGGAAGGAGGCAGGCTTCCCCAGAGCAGCAGGAGGAGACATCTGAGCTGAGTCTTAGAGCACAAAGAGCAGGTTGCCAGGCAGGACAGTGAAGAGGAGGCAGGCAAGGGGATAGGAGAGGGGATGGCAGGCAGGTCACTGAGCTGAATCATGGGGAGGGGGGCGAGGTTCTGGGGGGGGACACCTAGGGAATTAGGCTGGGATATGCAGGGCCACAGTGTGCCTTGTCTAAGGGGTGCTGTCACCATGGAAGACATTCAGATTTGCAAATTGGTGATGATTTAACAGCAGGTATCAGGATAATATCTAGAGGAAGGGACACTTTTTTATAATTTGTGTGAAGGTACTGGAAGATTTGGAAGGATCTACTCTGTCACAGTTGTGAATGACTGTGTCCTGAAGCATTGGGTCACCTTTGAGGGACTTAAAACTAGGAAGTGATTTGGAAAGCTTCATGGTTTTGAGAGATGACTCACATGAAGAATGAATTAGGAGTGAGACAGGATGCATATGGCTGCGTTAGGAGGATCTCAAAATAATCCAGGCAAACAAGGATGAGGTCGTGAACCCCCGGCAGGAGAGGAAGATTCAAGGGACCGTCCTGAGGTTGGGTCACTATGACTTAGTGATGAGATATGGGCCGTTCTTCATTTTTTGTTTGTACAGTAAAGTGTTCCTTTCCCTGTGGCACTCTCAGCCTGCAGGGCTGTGGCCTTGGGACCTTGCACGGTTGCTGTTGGGGACAGACAGGGTGATGCTTATGCCAAACTGGGTTCTCCTGTCACGAATGAGCCCTTGGTCACTTCTGTAGAAGAGGAAAACTTCCTTCTACTGTTAAGTTCTGTGAGTAGGCTTAGACATAAGACAAATTAATAGGAAAAACGCACACAAATCTATTTAATATTTTACATGTACACAGGAATCTTCTAAAGGGAAATGAAGACCCCAAAAAGCTGTTAAACCCAAAAGCTTATATACATGGTACACAAAGAACAATAAATTGTGGGGATGTGATGAAACAAAAGAGCTTTGTGTAAAGGCAATGAACTGAGACCGTGGGTAGGAATTACATGGGGAAACTAGTGGAGGAGGTGTGTTAGCAGATGTATTTGTGCAAATCCATTTCAATCTGTTCCTACTCTCTGGTGCTAAGAATGTCCTCCTCCTGGTTCAGGGAGGGCACCTTCATGACAAGTTTTATGACCTGCTTTTAGATAGAAAGGGGAGAACTTGTCCTGCACCTGCTATTTGCCCAGTGCCTTCGGCTGAAAATAATCAATGGACTAAAGTGGCCTCCGTCATCACTTGGCATCTGTGGGGGATGGGTTGAGACCCCTATGGATACCAAAGTCTACAGATACCCAAGTCCGTGATATAAACATGTGTAGAATTTGCATATTATATACATACATCCTCCCATACATTTTAAATCAGCTGCAGTTAGATATACTTATTATACCTAATATAATAGAAGTGCTATACATATAGTTTAGGAAATATTGATAAGAAAAAAGTCTATACATGTTCAGTACAAACACAAAATTTTCCTGAATATTTTCAATTCATAGTTGGCCAAATCTGCAGATGCAGAACCCACATATACAGAAGGCTGACTGTATTTTGGGGTGACGTTCTGAACCCATTCATTTCCAATGCTTTTTGTCAAATTGACTGTTAAGTGTGAACAAATTAGAGATCATGCAAAGACTACAAAGCTGCTCTGATTCACCCTAATCTTTGAGTCTTACCTATTGCCTTAGAAAAGATAATCCCGCACTTAAGCTATTAACCTTTTATCTGAAATGTTAAGTGTTTAGGCCACAGAGGAAAGGAGGGATTTAGCTAACTTTTCACATTGTCTATCATTTTAACTCTTATAGAAAATGTTTCCAAAATGCATGAGACTCCCTCCCTTGATAAGGAGGGTGAACCCAGTCAAATCTTTAAGTCTCCCAGTAGCTATCCTTGTCAGCGGAGCATGTTGCAGATTTAATGTAATTGATAAAGAAATGCAAATGTTTTCAATACGAAATTGGTTTGCAAAAAATATATGTATACAAACCTGGGACATACCCTGAAAGTTGCTTTTGAAATTACCAACTTATATTCTTAGTATAATGGAAAGAATATGCAGGCCTTGGAATCAGGCCGACCTGGACTCAAATCCTGACTCAGCCCTCCTGGCTGTGTGACCTTGGGCAAGTTAATTACCCTTGGTCAGCCTCTTTTTCCTCAACTGTAAAATGAGTACCTACCTATCTTACAGGGCTCTTGCTTGACTTTATCATTCGTGTTCATAGTGAAATCCAGTAAGAGGCCTCTGTTTTGGAGAAACAGTTACTTATGGAGAAATACTACGCGATGGTACTAGAGTCCTGGAGTGAATGCTTAGTGTCCAGCCTGCCTGGTTTTCACTCCTCGCTTTCTGTGTTAAAATCACCCCAAACCTTAGTGGCTTAAACTATAAGGTCATTTCCCACAATTTCCTGCGTTGGCCCCATGCTGCCTTTGCTGGGGGCTCAGCTGGGGCTCTGGAGCTGCTGGCTGTCTGGGGCTGCTGGCCTGTCTCCATATGGCCCTTCATCCTTAAGGAGGTCAGACTGGATCCCTCGAGGGCTGTCTCAGCATGCCCAGAGGCGAGAGCAGAAATGGCAAGGCCTGTGGTAACCGGGGATCAGAAGTCACAGGACAGAACTTCTGCCTGATTCTCTGGGTCAAGGCAAGCCACGGGCCACTCAGCGATCTCCAGAACCAGAGTTGTGAAAGAAGGACAGAGCTACGACAATAAGCAGAAGGAAGGGAGAGGCTATTTATGCCGACAGGTCAGGGAGAGCTCCTGAAGAGTTGCTTTTGAACTGACACCTGAAAGTTGAGAACCAGCCACTGTGCAGGGAGGCGGGGGTGGGGGCAGGCAGACAGGCAGGGGACTGGCCTGAGCAAAGGTCCTGAGGCAGAAGTGCTTGGCATGGAAGCAGCGTGGGAACTGGAAAGGCCGTGTGCCTGGAGGATTAAGAGAGGCAATCTGAGGGAAGCTGCATCTGGCACAGAATAGGGCCAAATTCTTTTCTCCTGAAATGGGAAGGTGGGAGGTATAATTATGTTTAACTCAAGATTGCCATTATATGAGGATCTATTTTTTTTTTTTTTGCGGTACCAGGGATTGAACCCAGGGGCGTTCTACCTCCACGCTACACCCCCGGCCCTATTTTTTATACTTTATTTTGAAACCGGGTCTCACGAAGTTGCGGAGGGCCTCACTAAGTAGAGAGAGAGAAAGAGAGAGAGAGAGACAGGGGGAGAGAGAGAGAGCCGAGGCTGGCCGTAAACCCAGATCCTCCGGTCTCCGCCTCCCAAAGTACTGGGATTACAAGCGTGCGCCACCACGCCCGGCCTATATGAGGATCTATTAAACTGAAGTTTTACTATACAAGGCTTATATTTGGGAGGGAAAAGTGTTTCTATAGAGGTAGATATTGAAAGATTGCAATTATTTTGTAAGCTAATGTCCATCCCTAGATTTTTTGGGGGGGATTGAACCCAGGTGCATTCTATGCCTGAGATACCCCCCCAGCCCTTTTTACTTTTTTTTTGAAACAGTGTCTTGCTGAGGCTGACCCTGAACCTGTGATCCTCCTGTCTCAACCTCCAAAGTGCCAGGATTACAGGCACATGCCACTATGCCTGGCTCCTAGATGTTTTTAATATGCTATCTCTGACCTTTCCTCAATATTTACTTTATTTCTCTTCAAAATTTAGTCTTCTGGGTGAAGAATGTTTATAAGCCATAGATCATTCATAATCTGTATTTCCATAACAGAAACCTGGGGGAAGGGAGAAATCAACCCAGGAATGTCAGGTGGACCCCCCCTCTCAAAGTCTCTTGTCCTTCGCAGGGTGTGACTGTAACTTGGAAGGTGTTCTCCCGGAAATATGTGATGAGCAGGGGAGGTGCCTGTGCCGCCCTGGGGTTGAGGGCCCTCGCTGTGATTCCTGCCGCTCTGGCTTCTACTCCTTCCCTATTTGCCAAGGTAAGTGGGTGAAACAGCATACTGATCAGACCTGCACAATACGTGTCCTCCTGAGGAAATGCAGGGAATATTTATTGCAGAGCTGCGTGGCCTATGGTTTAATAAACTAGCCCCAGGCTTATGTAGGAATGTCACATGTGTCTGTCACCTCCCTTCTCTCTCCAGCCATACTCCACTCTTCCTCCTGGCTTCTGGCTGAGTGCCTGGGCTCTGAGGTCAGCTGCCCAGGTTCAGATCCTGGCTGTGGAGAGGAGGTAATGTCTGAACAGGGTTTATGAACCTGTCAAGTACATGGGAGGAGGAGGAGGAGGCCGGGTGTTCCAGGGAGAGGGAAGAGAATGTGCAAAACACAGACCCTAGAGACCACAAACTCCTCCTTCCCCACTAATTTTTTTTAAACTGGGAATTGAACCCAGGGGCATTCTACCTCCAAGCTAACCCCCCAGCCCTATTTTTTTTTATTCTTTATTTTGAAACAGGGTCTCACTAAGTTTCAGAGGGCCTCACTAAGTAGCTGAGGTGGGCCACAAACCTGTGATCCTCTGGTCTCAGCCTCCCAAGTACTGGGATTACAAGCGTGCGCCACCATGCCCGGCTTTCCTCACTAATTTTTAGTCTGGTATGCCATCCTAGTGAGAGTCACTGAGGGGGTGAAGGTGGGAGGAGGGGGTGTCTGGCCCAGTCTCTGGAGCATCATAGGTAAAATAGGCATGCAGTAAGTGTTGGGTGGAGGAACAAAGGAAGGGATGGGTGCACCCCAGTTCTCCCCCCACTATCTGCCACTCCCTTCCCACTATCTGCCACTGTGCTCCTCCCTGTGGCCAGTGTTGTAGGAGAAGGGAAGAGATTGAAGAAGAGAGACTATTGGTCAGGACTCCGGGGAAGAAATACACACCCCAGGTATTATGCACAGAAAGACACTTGCTATAGGTAAGAAGGTGCTAAGCAGAGTCGTGAGAGCTGGGGGAGCAGACTTTAGGGGAGTCTATGGAGACCTTAGTAGGATGGCTGAATTAGGAATGTTACTGGCGTCCTGGCCAAAGGCCTGGACCTAGGATGTCCCAGCAGATCAGTTCCAGCCACCCGCCCAGTAGGATATCAAAAGGAAAATGATGGTAAATAGGAAAGGGGCCTTTATTCTCAGAGTGGTCTCGCCAGGAAGACAGATCTAAGGGCTGCCTTTGGAGTGTCAACAACAGCTTTAGGGTCATTTAATAAGAACCAAGCAGTAAGATATACCCACCCCTACTGTCTCTGTAAAGTCAAAAGGCACACCCTACCCAAAGATTTGCACTAAAGGAAATGATCACATGGCCTTGGAATCGGGTTCTCTGCTTGGCCACAGTTGGCCTGGTGTCCTGTCTTTGTGGGGACTGATGCGTACAAATGCCTGTCCAGCCTCTGAGAGGCCTGCGGTGCTTATGAGCTAAGTTGTACAAGGATGATGCACCATTGCCCCATTCCTAGGGCGGCATCCAGGTCTGTCCTAACCATTCTGGAAAGAGTTCTATCAGTGCTGGTTGCCTTTCTCTTCTGTATTCCTTTCTTCCCAAGAGCTTTTGTGGTCTTTTAAAAAAGGGAATAGATAACTCGATCCATTGAATTTCAGCCTGAAATGCTATATCGATGACCCAGCCAAAAATTGTTCTTATGTTCTTTATTGCTTTAAAGATTTTAAAAATCTTCTTTAAAAGGGAATATTTTTAAATGCTTCTAAGCTGTTCTTGCCAACTGCAGACCTGGATTTATGGTTTGCATTAAGTTAATTGAGTCCAGACTTTTCTAAGCACAATGCCATATTCTTCTCATTTTGACTCTTAGTCAAGTGCCCTATAATTTTCTTTCTTAGAAGTGTTAGTAAAATCATCAGTTAGAGACCAGATTGAAAAATTGTCTCTATATATACAACTTATATTTATGTCTGTGTTTGGTTCTACTCTTTGTCTTTAACCACAGAACACAACCATGACTCTCTTGGTTAGCTTGGTTATTTTGAGGGGGGTATTATTCTTCCCTTTCCTCCTCTCCTGTCCCTCATTCTTGCTGCCTTCTCCTTTTCTCCCCTCCTCTTCTTGATTTTTCTCTTCTTGTTCCTCCTCTCCTCTCCTTTTCTGGTACAGCAACTCCTTAGCACTAGAACAGAAGATAGAGGAAGGGAATGTGGAGACAAGTGTTCCCCCATAATCAAACTGGAGACCCCTGGAAACGCAGCTGCTCCTAAGCCTCAACTGCGTGGACCTGACCAGGACCTGGAACCATCTCCATTCGAGTTGGATGTAGTCTTTGGGTTGTGGTGACAGGTCTTTCCCTTAGAAAACTCCTATAAATATGTTGCCAGGAGCTGAACGTTGTGACACAGGCCTATAATCCCAGTATTTGGGAGGCTGAGACAGGAGGATCATAGGTTTGAGGCCAGCCTCAGCAACTTAGTGAGGCCCTGTTTCAAAATTAAAAGAATAAATAAATAAATAAAAAGGGATGGGAGTGCAGCTCAGAGGTAAAAGGCCCCTGGGTTCAATCCCTAGTACCAAAAAAAAAAAAAAAAAAAAACTGTTGCCAGAGAGAGATTTAACTTCCTTCTCTCTTGGCTAAAGAGAGAAGCAAATACTCACAAGTCAAG
>PVJS01051872.1:0-13819 GCA_004027185.1 Glis glis
TAGTGAGGGCCTCCGCAACTTCGTGAGACCCGGTCTCAAAATAAAGTATAAAAAATAGGGCCGGGGGTGTAGCGCAGAGGTAGAACGCCCCTGCGTTCAATCCCCGGTACCGCAAAAAAAAAAAAGCAACACAAAAGAGAATTGTGAGCATCCAAATAGATAATGTACCTAAAACATCTGATATTTACTAGGTATTTTTCAAAGAAAATGGCTGTTACTTTTGTGGTTAAGCCTGAAGGCAGACTCCAGCCATGGAAAACAGAGCCAAATGGCCCTTCCTGATGCCTCTGGGACTGACCGCCAACCTCATTACCACCAGTTGGTCTATCTGGCCACACACCAAGGAAAACAGGAAGCATCCAATCCAAAATGCCAGACGACTAAAGAAACAACATGAAAGTAGAACAAATGTGAAAACCAGCTACAAGGGGTCAGATCGGCCAAGAAGACAACATAGCCCCACTCTTCAAGGCCATTTGCAGACTGAACTGTAAATAGGTTGGCTGAAAGTTTTCATCTGGTATTCTATTTCTCCATATTTTAATCCTTTATCCACCCATAGCCTCACTTCCATACTCCAGTTGCTATATTGCCAACATCCCCCTTCCTCCCTGCTCATTAGGGAGGATACGTTGAACAAGCCACAGGGAAAGATTTACACTGCAAGGGCTGTCAGTGGGAATTTCAGCACAGTGATTTATTTTAGTATCAACTTCAAAACTAGGTCCAGAAATCCTTCATTATCATTTAATATGAATCTATTTCATTAACTAATTTTAAATCATGCATAATTCATTATATGCATTGTTCATTTATCGTTTAGCATGTATTTCCCTAGATGTGGTTTCCATATTAGCTTTGCCTTACATTTGTATTGCACTCAATGATTGAGATATGCAAAATTTATTTATCAGTGGAAATAATATGCTCTTTGTCAAATTGGGTCACTAATTTTCCTATGTAACATACTAATATTTCCCACATTTTATTTTCAATACCCTTTCATATAAAATGCATTTTATCTTCTAATAATCATATTTTTATCAACCAACAGATGTTATTTATTTATTTATTTATTTATTTATTTATTTATTTTTTGCGGTACCAGGGATTGAACCCAGGGGCATTCTACCTCCGCGCTACACCCCCAGCCCTATTTTTTTATACTTTATTTTGAAACCTGGTCTCACAAAGTTGCGGAGGGCCTCGCTAAGTAGAGAGAGAGAGAGACAGGGAGAGAGAGAAAAAGAGAGAGAGAGCTGAGGCTGGCTGCGAACCCGGATCCTCCGGTCTCTGCCTCCCAAAGTACTAGGATTATAAGCGTGCGCCACCACACCCGGCTATTTATTTTATCATTTATTTTAAAGGCAGAGACTCTATTATACCAAAAGGTGAGCAGTCTGCTCATGTAAAATGTAACAATAAGTTAAAATGTAGAATTCTGGTCTCATGGCATCTGATTTCTCCAATTTTCTAATCAAAGACCAGAAAGGGGGGGGGTCTGTCTTGAGAAATCATCTATATGAAAATACTAGTGTAGGAGAGATGAGCAAGATGGTCAAGTAGAGGCAACTCCAAGATTGGGGATGTGGCCAGGCATGTATGGTTTCATGTAGGTGCCAGGACTGAAGGTGATTGTCCACATGGTTCACACCACCCCTCTCTCAGCACTGTGCATGGGCACCTGTTGTTAACAAGGCAGAGAAAGAACTCTGTGGTTCCAAAGTGCTCCTGCTCACAAAGGCATGGGGTGGGGTTGGGAGGATTGATCTCGAGCAATGCTGCTGCAGCTCTGGCTGCTACCCACCCCTGCGTCTCACAGCCTAGGAAGGTCTGGAAAGAAGCTTTGCTTAGAACTAGCCATATTTTATTCTTACCCCCTCCTGCAAGCACCTCAGCTAAGAGAAATGTTGCCCAGCTCCAGCTGTGACTCACTGCAGCTCAATTCCTAGCAAGCATTATAGCTTAAAAAAATCAGGAGAAAATCCCCTGACCATCATCTGGTCCCAGATGTGCACAGCTAGAGGGGAGGGGTTCTGAGGTCTTCCCTGGAGTGAACATGAGCACAGTGATAGCAGAGAGGAATAACACAACTTCTGCTGCCACCCCACCTGTCACACCTGTCCCCTGCATTGGTCACACTGTACTTTGTCTGATCATGTACTACAGGCAAGACTGGGTATAAGTGCCACGGGAGGAAGCTGTCATTCCTGCCCTACCTCGACCTGGACCAGTATCTAATCAAAGGATGTGTGCTTCAGACCCTTTGCTACTACTGGAACAACCAGTACTAGCGATCATTTCAAGTAACAGAGACAATAATAGTGCCTGAGGGAAACCCCATCACTCTATAGGGGCACAACTCCCATCACAAGGAGTAATCACACACCTCACATGCTCTGCTGTCTATACCATACCTGCCTGAGCTGCTAGAGCATGCCCACTTTTACAACACCCTCTGAGACAGTGCATCTCTCTGACTTCAATATTGTACAAACTATGTCCAAACTCACTAATCACAGCCAAGGAAGCTATAGCAAAATTATACTATGGTGCCCAGCTGGAGATAAACTTAACATTGGATAACAAGCTGGTACCTCCCAGGACACACCTTCAGGAGAAATCCACTTACTAAGAAGGCTATCCCATAAAAGTAGCAGAGATATCCATTCTACCAGATACACAAATCTCAACATAGGAGCATGAGAAATATGAAAAAAGTAATATGACACCCTAAAGATCATACCCCTCTATCAACACATTCCAAAAACATGAAAGTGAATGAAATACCTGATAAAAATTCAAAATAATAATTTTTAAAAGCTCAAAGAGGTCCAATAGAACACATAGTTAAGTGAGGGTAGGAAGATAATACAGGATGGGAATGAGAAATGTAGCAAAAAGATAGAGATTTAGAAAAAAGAACAAATTAAATATCTTGGAAATGAAGAGTCCTATAAGTCAGATAAAAATTCAGTTGAAAGCCTCAATCACAGTAAAAAATGATTGAGCAGAAAAAAGTATCATGGTTTGAAGACAGGTCTTCCAAAATATCACATTCAGATAGAAATGAAGGGAGAAATTAAGAAGAGAGCATTCAAGTCATGGGGAAACCATTTGAAGATCAAATATCTGTATCATCAGCATACTTTAAGGGGGAGGAATAAAGATTAGGGACACATAAAATCTGTTCAACGAAATAATAGCAGAATACTCCTAAACTTGGGAAAGACATGAACATCCAGGTAGGGAGGCTATAAAACCCTAAATAGACATGACCGAAAAAGATCTTCACCACAGCATATTATAATCAAACTGTCAAAAGTACAGGACAAAGAAAGAATTTTACATACACAAGAGAAAAGCTCCAAGTCACATGTAAGGGCAACCCCATTAGACTAGCAGCAGATTTCTTGGCAGAAACCTTACAAGACAGGAGGGAAGGGAATGACATATGTCAAGTCCTGAAAGAAAGTACCTGCAGACCAAGATTACTATACCCAGCAAGGCTATACTTCAGAATAAAAGGAGAAATAAAGGCCTTCCAAAATAAGTAACATCAAGAGAATGCATGACCACTAAACCAGCCTTACAAAAGATTCTTAAAGGAGCCCTATACACACAGAAATGGAAATAACTACCATCAAAATAGTATCTGAAAGTATAAATCCCACTGGAAGAAAAGATACACAAATGTGAAAAAGAAAATAGTCAACCATTGTCAATGCAGCAAACTATCAAGTCACAAAAATGAATAAGACAGAAATAAATAAAGAATAGTCAAAACAACTAGAAAAATCAATAAAATTACAGGAATGAGTTCATACCTTTCCATAATAACCCTGAATATAAATAATCTTAATTTTCCAATTAAAAGTTAAAGACTGGCTGAATGGATTAATAAACAAGATCCAACAATATGCTGCCTACAAGAAACTCACCTCACCAGTAAAGGCCTACACATAAACTGAAAGTTAAAAGGCCGGGCGTGGTGGCGCACGCTTGTAATCCCAGTACTTTGGGAGGCAGAGACCGGAGGATCCGGGTTCGCTGCCAGCCTCAGTTCTCGCTCTCTCTCTCTCTCTCTCTCTTTTTCTCTCCCTCTCTCTCCCTGTCTCTCTCTCTCTCTACCTAGTGAGGCCCTCCGCAACTTCGTGAGACCCGGTTTCAAAACAAAAGTATAAAAAATAGGGCCGGGGGTGTAGCGCGGAGGTAGAATGCCCCTGCATTCAACCTCCGGTACCGCAAAAAAAAAATAAATAAATAAAATAAAAATAAAAATAAAAAAAATAAATAAACTGAAAGTTAAAGAATGGGAAATTATATTCCAAGGAAATGGAATCTGAAAACAAGCAGGAAAAGCTATACTTGTATCTGAAAAAAATAAGCTGTAAGCTAAAAGCAATAAGAAGAGATAAAGAAGGTCACTATATAATGATCAAGGGATAAATTCATCAAGAAAATATGAAGGTTATAAATATATACTTACCTAATGTTGGAATAAACAATTTTATAAAACAAACACTATTAGACCTAAAAGGATAGATTCCAGTACCACAATAATGGGGGATTTTGATACCCCACTCTTGCCAATGGATAGATCATCCAGACAAAGTCAACAGAGACATCAGAGTTCAGCTATACTATATATCAAATGGAATTAAAAGACATTTACAGAACATTCCATCTAACAGCTACAGAATACACATTCTTTTCATCAGCACATGGAAATTAGAATAGACCACACATCAGGCCATAAAATAAATTTGAAATATTCCACAGCTGGGCATGGTGAGGTACGAAGTACTTGTGAGGCTGAGACAGATGGATTATAAATTCAAGGCCAGCCTCAACAATATAGTGAGACCCTCAGTGACTTAATGAGACCCTATTTCAAAATGAAAAGGAAAAGGGCTAAGGATACATCTTGGAAGTAAAATGCCACTGGGTTCAATACCCAGCACCATAAAAAAAATACAGTAGATCACAATGGAATGAAACTAGAAATGAAAAGCAAGAGAAGCTCTCTAATTTTGTCTCTAACTCTGGGTTGCATAGTGCTGTTGCTGAATGACTAAGAAAAGGGGCATAATCTCCAAATCTCAAATATGAGGATCTAGTTCACAAAAGCATTGGAAACATGAATTTAAAATCCTGTTATATCAAATTCATATTAAATGGGCTGTGAATACTGTTTTTTGTTAATAAGATAATCTGAACAGGACCAAGTTCAGGATTAACCTAAAAGGGAATACACAGATCCCCTAGTTGAACACAGGGATCTACCAGGAGCCAGAACAACTATGAAGATGCCCCTTTTGCTACAATAATCAGTTCAGGAATTTCCCATTGTTAATCATGGCTGTCTATCAAAGACTTTGGGTTCTCTAGATACCATATTTGTGGTTGTACCAAACCCATGATGAAAGACAGGCAATGTGTGTTACCAGTAATAGCACCAACCTCTGCATCTATCACACACACACACACACACACACACACACACACACACACACACACAGTGCCGTAGCCCTTATGGAGTCATCAGGGACACCTTGGAAAGATAAGGACATGCTCTGCTTGCAGGATCCCTTATCAAATGCTATAGAACTCAGCAAAAAAAAAGAGGTCCTAGCTCTAAGAAGGCTCTTCATTCCAACTAATCCTGAATCCTCTCAATTCACAGGTCTCCAATACTGTGATAGTCCATAATAAAAAAAAAGATGGATACTGTGAGTTGAGAGATGATAAAATTTAACACCCAAGCCAGGACACTTTGGGGGACAAAGGAAGTCACTATTAATAATTGCATAACGACACGACAAAATAGATGAATAAGTTCAATCTCAGAAAAACACGAACATACAAGCACCTGAGTGGTGGGAAAGGGAGACCCAGCTCACCATGAGATACCCACCAGTTTCAGGGATGTTTGTCTTCACATATCATCTGTAAGTCCTCCATAGACACTCAACAGTCAACATCTGAAAGTCACTTTATGATCAGTTTATACCATCAGGGTCCTTCCAACTGCCCATGTCTTGAGACAAGGTGAATATCCTTCAGTGAAAAACTATGGCAATGTTAAAGAATGAAAAATTTCACAATCTAAATTTACCCCAATCCCAAATGTAATCTATGAAACATTATAAGCTAACCAAGAATCCAAAATATCAGTGAGAATATAGTATGTTATAAAAAAGGCACCATCTATAAGAACAAAAAAGTAAGAAAATGCATACTAAACTGATAAGACTAATTTGATATAAACATAGCTCACCCAATAACATATAAGTGAAATGTTATTGAGGGAAAAATCTAGGAGATGATACTACAACCACGGGCTATAGAAGGAAGGGCTTTATACCTAAAAGTAAGCAAGTACCAAGAGTTAATAAGACAAGACACAGAGATGCTCATGATTTAAATATATATGCAGGCCGGGCATGGTGGCGCACGCTTGTAATCCCAATACTTTGGGAGGCGGAGACCGGAGGATCCGGGTTCACGGCCAGCCTCAGCTCGCTCTCTCTCTCTCTCTCTCTCTCTCTCTCCCTGTCTCTCTCTCTCTACTTAGTGAGGCCCTCCGCAACCTCGTGAGACCCGGTTTCAAAATAAAGTATAAAAAATAGGGCCAGGGGTGTAGCGCAGAGGTAGAACGCCCCTGTGTTCAATCCCTGGTACCACAAAAAAATAAATAAAATAAAATAAATATATATGCAATATTGCTTCAAAAATATGTATTATCTATATATCATCATAAAGGCATAGTAGGGAATAACAGAAGTATGAAAATATTCTTAATAACGACTTGGTGAGTACCTTCAAAAATACAAAAATAAACTGCTAAGAGGACTTGAAGAAGATAGCAGGACTGACACGGGTGATTATAATATTAAAGGAGCAAAAAAAGGTTTCCTGGAGGAGGCAGGATTTAAAACCAGCATTAAAAAATGAAAAAGATTTTTATAATCAAAGGGAGGCAAGAGGCATTCTGGAGGGAGGAAATAATGCAAGAAAAGGAAGAAAGTAAAATACTTCGCATTGCTGGAGTTACAAGACTATTAGAAAGGCAGGTCAGGGACCGAATGGGAGAGGATTATCAAGTTCAGTAGTTTCTAACAGACTTCTTTACAGTAGTTGCAGAGGAATGATTCTAAACATTTGCCTGATTGTTGTGATTATTCATGAGAATTATCCTACCTTTGGGAAATAGAATATTGATGGATGTATTTGTACTCTCAGATCCAAAGGTAAAATCCCCCAAGTCAGCCCCAGCTGTGAGTAACCCAGATAAGAAATGAAACCGTATTTTTTTTTTTCTGTTTAAAGGCAAAAGTAGGAAAAGTAAGCTTGCAAACTAGCAAAGATTCTCTTTGGATTTTTGCACATTAAAGCCTTACATAAAGTACAGTTATTTCTGACTGTCATAAAAACTTTAAGGATGTGTTAAAACGCTTTTTGAATTTCATGAAATTGAAGGATGATTTCTGGAACAAAATGATAGAAAAATTAACTCATGCTTCCTATAGATAATGTCTTATAGAACCTTTACTAATAGGAGTAGCTAACACTTAACTAAGCTCACTTTTTGCCCAGTGCTGTTTTAAACACTTTACATATATTTACCAAAATAACCCTGTTTTCGAATGCAATCTTAGGCCAGTAAAAAATAAAAATAAAAAAAAATCCAATATGTATGGAGTCCTGAGAAGGAGCCATGGAAGATCTGCTGGACTCTGCGGGAATGTGCTTTGAAAACTACTGCAACAGGCTTCCTACAGTAGACATCACAAACCTGGTGCCAATGAGAGTTTGCATAGCTCCTACACTGGGAACTACGAGAATATTAAAAATGGTAGCAGACATGTTTATTTGCCCTATACAGAGTTTCAAAAAAAAATTATTGCTTGACAACACTTCAAAATTAGGAGATCTAATATTAAAATTTGGATGTCTGGGTTTTCTTAGAAAATAAGAACTGACAACCATGGGTCCTATCATCTCACAGAGAGACATATGTTATAAGGCAGATGCCTGACGTCCCCTTTAGACAGTCTGAGAGTTCTGTTCTGCACCTCACTGCCATCTCTACCCATCCCCCTGCCTGGCCCCGGACTGGGGTTTAAAAGACTCAGTTTAGGGTGTAAATTTCAAAGGCTGAATATAGATTGCCAGGAAATATGGCTGGGATCACTACCAGACCAGAAAAAATTTTTACTCTGAATTTTTCAACTCAGTTGGAGAAAGTGGAGATTCAGATAATGTGGCAAATCAGCTAGTATTTGAACATAGAGTTTTTCAATGATTTTTCTTTACCTTTTGTTATATATTTCCATGACAGAACTAGAGATGATCTATCCCAACACCCTCCTTTTATAGATATGGATACCTAAACTATTTGGGAATTGAATCAATCATAAGACCCTAGTCCCTACAGGATTCCAGTTTCTTTCTTTTTTCTTCTTTTTTTTTATTTCAGAGACAAAGACAGAGGTTTATTTAGGAAAGTGGGGGATATACATTTAAGGGAGAATGTGGACCATCTCAAGAGGGAAAGAGCACCCCTGGGGCCTCACAGTTCTTCTTTTATGCCCCATGAGGTGATGGGCAGGGGCTCATAGCAGGGATGGAGGTCTGTTTTGTTTTTTTTCTCAGAATCCTCTGGTTCCTGACACCTGATTGGTGGGTGGCTGTGTGGTACCTGGGTTTGACCAAGTGTGGGGCCTTCCTTATGGATCCTTTGTTTATAAAAACATCTCAGGAATTTCAGGTGGGGAGATGGGCCATTATGATTAAAATTATGGGCCTACTGAGGATTTTTGCCTAAGAAAGAACAGGCCCTGTAGGGTGAAGATAAGGATTATGAAGTTCCTAGATTTTAAAATTATAAGGAATCTTCCTTCTTTCCACTCTTATGGAACTTTTTCCTTTTGATTATGGGAATTTCTTTGCTAAACCAGAAACCTTATATATACTTAAAGAGTTAATGGGGTCTCCAATAAAGTGGGTAAAGGTATACAATAAACTTAAACCTAAAGAAAAGATACTTTGTTTATAGATGGCTCTGCCAAATAAGTAAAAACAAAAGATAGATAGCAGTGACACATAATCTTTAGAGTAAGCAAATTATCAGTACTAATGAACAAGGTCATAGCAGCCAATATGCTAAATTGTAGGCTGTGTTTTAGGCTTTGTGCCATGAGGACTTTTCACAATGTCGTATATAACCTAATGGGTTGGCTACCTGGCTTCCAGTTTGAAATGCTAATCAGTGGATGGTCCAGGGTAAAGATATTATCTGGGTTATTGTACAATGCACTAGCATATCAATTTTCCATGTAGATGTGCACTATAATTGCAATACCATCAAAAAGCAGATGAATGGCTTTGTTGACAAAATAACCAAGCTTTTGAATGTTGACTCAGCAGCTCTGACGGCAGGCTTGGCACAATAAAAACTTCAGGCACATAGGAAAAAACTACCTACTGCTCCTCATGTTCCTGGGGCTGTGTGCTTCCGTGATGTCAGCTTCTGACCTGACTGTAAAGAACCCAACTCAGTAACTGAGGCCAGTTTCTCTCTGTCTCCTTTAGGTCAGTTAGGATGAGACTTCGATCCCTGGCTAGGTAGGGCCTTCATCCCTTGTCAGTATTGAAGAAGCTATAGAAGATGGACTTGCCCTTCATTGACCCTTAAGATTAAGGGATCCAAGTCTCAGAGGGGGGAAATGAGGTAGGATAGGAAAAATAAAAACAATAGGTAGAAAGGAGACTAATTAGAAAGGAAGGAGAAACTATAGGATTCCAATTTCTTCATCCATTACTGGTTCTCAACACCATCAAACTTCTATTAAATGCTGTTTTGGAAGCCTAGAAAGTGTCCTTTGGTCCATTCTTAAATATCTTATTGGTATGAAAGTTTATATAATTTGTGTGTATATGCATATTTATGTGTGTTTAAGACAGAAGAGAAGAGATGTGGTTTAACCTTAAATGAAGTGAAAGAATTGGGAGGACAAACAAATGGTTCCAATCATTAAATGTACATTATGGAAATTAGCCAGCTTTTTGTGTTTTAAGGAAGACATAGTTCATCATTCAAGAATGACATCAAGTCAATTTTTTCTACCACAGGTAATAACAGCGGGAACTGTGCATGGCATCAAGCTTAAAGAACAATGAACTGATCCATTAAACTTTTCAATTCTATTCCTAGAGCCTCCAGAGATCTTTCTTGGCTTGCCCTCAAATTCTAATTATATCTCATAAAGGGATTTCTTAATCCAAAAATAGCTTCTTTGAAGTTAAAGACTCAAGAATAAAAGGATAACACAAAATAAGTGTTCATATGTAAGTACCCAGGAAGTTCATGGACCGGCCTAGGAAGGGAAATTTTTTACTTTATATACTGGGACTTTCCTGGAATTGCACTGTCATATAATCAACTGTATTCATTTATAGGGCTTCCATATCAAAATACCAGATGAGGTGGCTTAAAGGACAGAAATTCATTCTCTCACAATCATGGTGTCTAAAAGTCCCAGATCAAAATACTGGCAGGTTTAGTTTCTCTTGACTCCTTTCTCCTTGATGGCCAAGGATGGCCACCTTCTATCACATCCTCTGTGGCCTTTCCTCTGTGTGTACACATCTCTGGTATCACTACTTCTCTACAAGGAAGCCAGTCATATTGGAATAGGGTTTACCCATTTTACCTCACTTAACTTTACCTCTTTAAAGGCCCTATTTCTAAATGCAGTCATATTCTGAAGTATTGAGGGTTAGGATTTTAACATATGAATTTGTGCAGAACAAGATCCAATCCAAAACATTAGCATAAGTCAAAAGAAGAGAAGAAAATCACAGTTATCAGAATGGAGAGCTGGATTTAGCCAGAGAGCTGATGCACAAGATCCCTCCCCTGGACCCAAGGAATTCTTATCTACTATGACATGGGTCAGAGTACCGGAGGACTGCAGTGAAACTGTGACCCCCTCCTCCAACCCATTCTGATATATCAGCATACCCACTGCATGTTTAATTTTAAAAAATGACAAACAAGAAAACTCAGGCTAAGAGGCACAAGAGTCACCTCTTGAAGGACACCGAGAGTGAGGGCCTCCTCAAATGTTCCACTCCGGGAATTTCTCTTGATTCACCCTAGCCTTAACCCTTAGGATATCAAATTACTAGAACAGTAGTCCCAGAAAGAGCTAAAACAGAGAGGTGGCATAGCTTCTGATACAAAATCCGGATTAGCCTCATGTTCATTTCAGAAGGGAGAAAGTTTGGGACCAGGAGTATAATCTCCATCTTCCCTATCCCAAGGTTTAGATAGCATTTAGAAGAGGTAATTAAAAAGATGGTGGAAGACAGCTAATGAATATGAAGTTATTTGGAATAAATATTTTGTCTATATTATCTAGGAAACATGTGAAATTATTATTATTATTATTATTATTATTATTATTATTATTTGCAGTGCTAGGGATTGAACTGCGGGCCTGGCACATTCTAGGCAAGTACTCTTCCCATGAGCCACATCCCCAGACCTTTACCTGCTATTTCTGAAGTAAGAACTATGTAGATTTAAGAACCATAGTGTTTAATCCCCAACACCACAAAAAAGTAAAATAAAAATACCTTGATCATGGCAGGGTGGTAAAGTTGTACAGCAATTGAACTACCACCCTCCCTCCACCCAACAGAGGGGACAGGACAAGAGAAAGTGAGATCCAACAAGATGACGTAGCTTAGTAATTCTCAGATTGCTCTACATTTTCCCTGGCCAGGCATCAGATTCAAACCTGTTTGATTTGGAAGTTGATTTTTATAGCACATTATTGCAAAAACACTGAGTGTCCTATGTTCAGGATTTTTTTTAAATCAATAGGGCTTGATTCATACCCGTTCTGGGTAGTCTACTCAAGTGTCAAGTCTCACTGAGAGCCAATGTTTTTGATTGTGTTGTTTTAATTTGTTTCCTCCGGGTCTCTGCCAGATGGAAGTTTACAGCACAGAATAGCACATAATATGAAACCTCTTTAGCTTTTACAAGACCACTAACCACAGCCGCCCTTGCCAGGCACCTGGTTTAATTGAGGGATATTTCAGTAATGTGATTAAACTCTTCTAAAGCAATATTTAGTTTAATTATGGCATAAAGTCAACATAATTGGATTACTTATGCTGGAGAAGCAGGAAGCTGAAAAGTGACTTAGTAACTGCCTTACCTATATGAAGGAGTTTTTGTTGTTGTTAACACTATTATTGCTATGAAGGTTTACTGCAAGGAATCAGCTATTCCTTAGATACGATGATAGAGGGGAAGAGAAATGGACTTTTGGAGAGCTGGGATTAGTTAGTAGGAGAATTTTTGAAAGTCTTCAGTGATTAAATACAAGTCTGCATTGAGGAACTGTGACAAGGGCAGTTGTTTTACAAAACCATTATCTCTTAAAAGTCTTTTAAGCCGGGCATGGTGGCGCATGCTTGTAATCCCAGTACTTTGGGAGGCGGAGACTGGAGGATCCGGGTTCGCGGCCAGCCTCAGCTCTCTTGCTCTCTCTCTCTCTCTCTCTCTCTCTGTCTCTCTCCTTAGTGAGGCCCCCCGCAACTTCGTGAGACCCGGTTTCAAAATAAAGTATAAAAAATAGGGCCGGGGGCATAGCGCGGAGTTAGAACGCCCCTGCGTTCAATCCCTGGTACCGCAAAAAAAAGAAAAAAGTCTTTTAAAAGACTTATCTGTTGGAAATGGATTTTTCCTCAAGCCTCTGAAGTTTCCATCTAGCAAAAAAGATCAACTTAGTCATATGCAAATATGCTCAAAAGAAGCTCCATCAGTCCCTACCACAGTGTTTTACATACAGTCCACATTCTGTTTGTTGAGTGAGAGGGAGTGACTAGAAACAGGAGTCTTGCAGCAGCCAAGATGCACAAGCTCATTTCACTGAATTCACTCCACTGTAGAGCAACAGTAACCAGATCCAGTTTTTTAGCAAAAAGTGTACTAAGAAGTGTTTTCTTCAGAGATGGATCATGTATTAATTAGAATAAAAGCACTATTGCCAGATGAGACAATACAAGGAGTCCCTAAAACTATATCTGCTTAGACACATATCCACCAGCATACACTTTCCAAGCCACACCTCATCCATTGGGTAGCTCTTCCCAGCAATGAAATATGAGCCTTTCTCCACCTTGAGGCCCCAGTGCTCTGTATTTGATATCTCATAGACTCCAAAAAAAATTATTTTGCCTTGGAAAAGACAAAGAATTATGGCATTTCTGAGAATACAGATAGCAGAATTTAGTGGTTGCCTCATCAGGGTTCAGCAGCTGGAACAACCAGTTCCAACCTAGATGATATTTCTATTCCAGATTTAAATTCCCAAGTGCAAATCTGATCAGGGCAGCAAGTGTTGAATACCCAGACTGGCTAGAAAAGGATAGATTTTCAGTGGGAAACCTAGATGCTTAAGAATAATAATAATATATGCCTGGCGGGCTAAAAACAAATTAAAAAAATGAGAAAAACCAAAGCTACTTCTGTACTCTCTACCTTTATAGACAGAAAAAGAGCAGTTCTACCTATGCAACAAAGTGTGTCCAAATTAGAATTAGGAAGATAGAGCCGGGCGTGGTGGCGCACGCTTGTAATCCCAGTACTTTGGGAGGCAGAGACCGGAGGATCGGGGTTCGCGGCCAACCTCAGCGCGCATGCGCGCAATATCTCTCTCTCTCTCTCTCTCTCTCTACCTCTCCCTCTCTCTCTCTCTCTCTCTCTCTCTCTCTCTCTCTCTCTCTCTACCTAGTG
>PVJS01051873.1:0-13819 GCA_004027185.1 Glis glis
GGGCGTGGTGGCGCACGCTTGTAATCCCAGTACTTTGGGAGGCGGAGACGGGAGGATCCGGGTTCGGGGCCAGCCTCAGCTCTCTCTCTCTCTCGCTCTCTCTCTCACTCCCTGTCTCTCTCTTTCTCTCTCTCTACCTAGTGAGGCCCTCCGCAACTTCGTGAGACCCGGTTTCAAAAATAAAGCATAAAAAAAATAGGGCCGGGGGTGTAGCTCGGAGGTAGAACGCCCCTGCGTTCAATCCCCGGTACCGCAAAAAAAAAAAAGGAGTGAGGCTCTCTCTCTCTCTCTCTCTCTCTCTCTCTCTCACACACACACACACACACACACACACTACATCATGGATGGATGTTGACGACGTGCTCAGTGAGAGAACCAGGCACAAGGGACACACAGTGTGTGACTCCATTGACAGGAAATTTCCAGAACAGGTGAATCCAGAGACAGGAAGTGGATTTGTGGGGGCTGGGGGTGGGGGTGGGGACGTGGTTTCTTTTTTTTTTTTTTGCGGTACCGGGGATTGAACGCAGGGGCGTTCTTCCTCCGCGCTACACCCCCGGCCTTATTTTTTTATGCTTTATTTTGAAACCGGGTCTCACGAAGTTGCGGAGGGCCTCACTAGGTAGAGAGAGAGAGAGAGACAGAGAGAGAGAGCTGAGGCTGGCCGCAAACCCGGATCCTCCAGTCTCCGCCTCCCAAAGTACTGGGATTACAAGCGTGCGCCACCACGCCCGGCGGGACGTGGTTTCTTTTTGGGGTGATGGAATGTTCTGGAAGTAGAGGTGGCAGTTTGTGCAACAACATGAATGTACCAAAGTGTCTCCAGACTGGTTTTTTGTTTTTCTGTGTGTGTGTGTGTGTGTGTGTGTGTGTGTGCACTAAGGATTGAACATGGGGGGTGTGCATTTTACCTCCAAGCTACACCCCTTGCCCAATTTTTTTTTTTTTTTGCGGTTCCGGGGACTGAATGCAGGGGCGTTCTACCTCCACGCTACGCCCCCGGCCCTATTTTTTAATGCTTTATTTTTGAAACCGGGTCTCACGAAGTTGCGGAGGGCCTCACTAGGTAGAGAGAGAGAGAGAGAGAGAGAGAGAGAGACAGAGAGAGATAGACCGATCGATCTATCCATCGATCGATCGTGCGCGCGCATGCGCGCTGAGGCTGGCCGCGAACCCGGATCCTCTGGTCTCCGCCTCCCAAAGTACTGGGATTACAAGCGTGCGCCACCACGCCCGGCTCCCTTGCCCAATTTTATTTTATTTTTGAGGTACTGGGGATTGAACCCAGGGGCATTCTACCGCCGAGCTCCACCCCCAGCCCCATTTTTTATTCTTTATTTTGAAACAGGGTCTCACTAAGTTGTGGAGGGCCTCACTAAGTAGCTGAGGCTGGCCGCGAACCCGGATCCTCCGGTCTCAGCCTCTCAAGTACTGGGATTACAAGCGTGCGCCACCACACCCGGCTCCGATTTTATTTTTTTATTTTATATTTTATGTATTTATTTTTTGGTACTGGGGATTGAACCCAGAGGCATTCTACATCTAAGTTATACCCCCAATCCAATTTTATTTCTTATTTGGAAACAGGGTCTTGCTAAATTGCTGAGGTTGGCTTCAAAACTGCAATCCTCCTGTCTCAGCCTCACAAGTACTGGGATTACAAGCGTGCACCACCATGCCCGGCTCTGATTTTATTTTTTATTTTGAAACAAGCTCTCGCTAAGTTGTCCAGTTTGGTCTTGAACCCGCCATCATCCTGTCTCAGCCTCCCAAGAACCAGGAGTACCGGCATATGCCACCATGTCCAGCTTGTATTTTTTTTTTTAAACAGGGTCTTGCTAAGTTGCTGAGGGCTTGTTAAATTGCTGAGGCTGACCTTGACCCTGTGATCCTCCTGTCTCAACCTCCCAAACACTGGGGTTACAGCATGTACCACCACACCCAGCTCCGATTGCATATTTAATTTTTGTTTTTTGGGTACTGGTGATTGAACCCAGGGGCTTTCTACCTCCAAGCTACACCCCCAACTCTTTTTAATTTTTTTTTTCATTTTGAAACAGGGTCTCACTAGATGGCTGAGACTCTCGCTATGTTGCTGAGGTTGGCCTTGAACCTGCGATCCTCCTGTCTCAACCTCCCTAGTACTGGGATTACAGGTGTGCACCACCACGCCTAACTTGTACTTACTGTTTTTGAAAAAAAAGAGCACATTTCTCCAACTTCTGGATTAAACAGACAGAATCCTAGATAAGGGAATTTCCAACTTCCCTACATGGGAATACTACTTCTCTTGTCCCCTACCCACAAATATGGTTTTCTCTCTAGCCGGGGGAACCCAATAGAGGGGCAGCCACTGTTCTTTATCTACAAGAAGGAACACAGGCCAAAGCCAGCCCTTTAGCAAGTAAAACTTTTATTAAATAAATTCTCGGTTTTTTTCTCAGACCAGAGAGAGGTGTTTGGGACCTGAACACGACACTTGCCGCTTCCCGTCCAAACAACGCGACAGGAACCAGGACCCTCTCCAGGCGCGGGAAATCTGCTTTGACACGAAATTCAAACCAAGTCAACCCAAGATTCCCTCTATGTCGTTTTTTTTTCTTTTTTTCTTTCTTTTGTGTGTGTGTGTGTGTGTATGTGTGTGTGTGTGTGTGTGTATGTGTGTGTCTCCAAAAGTCAGTTTGCAAGTTGAAACTTCATGAAATTACTCGTAGCAGAAATAAAGTACATCGTACAAATCACGCAGGTCTTCGATGTCGAGTATAAAAATGTTATTTACAGCTGGTAAACGTGGACGAGAGAGAACACTCACAACGGCTCTCCCGGCGGGCCGGGGAGGGGCCCCGCGGGGCCCTTGGCACACGCTTGCACACGCGGACGAACAGGACACAGGCACAGGATTAGGAGAGTCTCAGAACAATCTTCAAACTCTGGAACACCGAAACAAGTTGGCCAAAAGATTTTTTTTTCTTTTCCTTTTTTTTTTTTTTTTGCTATTTTTCTTTTTTTGAAACCAGGTCAGTCAACACATTTTGGTAGAAACAGAAGGGAAGTTGTTTCTTTTGTTTGTTTTTGCTTTTTAAATTTTTTTGTTTTGTTTGAGCTTATGAAGTTATCTGGAGCCGCGTTTGACAAGAGGCCCGGCATGGACATCCGGACGAACTTGAACTTGACTCTGTGCTTCGACTCGGGAGCGGTGGTCAGGTGTCTGTACAGGAGCGGTCCGCATCCCCCAAATGCCCTCCCTCCCCCCACCCCAGCTAGGAAACAAAAATCCATTAGCATTTGATTATCCCCCCCTTCTTTTTCCTTCTCTTTTCTTCTTTGTACCTGCTCAGAAAGACAAAAAAAAAATCTCTGTAGAGGTATGAAGGTCACTATCAAGGTCACGGGCTCCGAAAAAGGGCTGCATGGGCAGTCCGGGCTGGGCTTGTTCAACACGCTTGGCGATCTTGATCTCAAGACCTTAAATTTGAGGCTGGTGATTCGAAGGCAGGAGGGATTACTGCCTGCCCTTGGGGGGCAGTGAGGGGCAGGGGCTCCCCGGCCCTGTCTGCCCCCGGCGGAAAGGTAAGGGCTATTGGTCACGCGAATAAGGCCATCACTGAGGGTGCGGAGCAGACAGGGGCTGGGGAGCCAGAGGGTCTCCTTGCACCCCACCTGGGTGGGCCGGGCCCTGGGACGCGAGGAGAGGGCTCTGGAGCGGCCACGGGGACCCGGGACCTTCCAGCTGGCTGACCCCAGAGGCCCGCGAGCATTGTCGGTGGGGTGTCGGGGGGCACAAAGTCCTGGAGGTATTTCGTGTTGGCCCTTCCCGGTCTGATGTTCCCACTGGGAGGGGGACGGACGTGGGGGCAGCCCGCACCGGCCTCAGCCCTTGCCACGCCCCCACAAGTGACCCCCTTGGGTCACCCTCTCCCGGATGGAAGGAAGTCAGAAAAGTTTGGCCCCATGATCTATACTCAAAAAATATATATACTGTCTATAGCTCTCTCTCTATACGCATGTGTATATATATATATATATATGTATATATATAGGAAAAGTTGTGATTTCGCTCCGGGAAGCCGCTAAGTTGGGGGGAGGGGCGGGGAGCGAGGAAATTTCCCAAAAGCGGGGGCAGTGTGCGAGCCCCTCGGCCCCCAACTCAGGACCTTCCCACACACACATGCACCCAGGATGGACCACAACCCCCCCCCTCCTCATTCCATGTGGCTTTCCGTAGGGATTCACATTTTGGGAAGGAGGGGGGAAGGGCGTGGCAGGGGGAGAAAGGGCGGGGAGGGCTGGTGTCCAAACACGGTTGTAATTTACGGGAAAGTCCTGGTTCAGTTGGAAGCGGGAAAGCCCTCCTGGGGTGGGAGGGCCCCCTCACCTGGGGGAGAAGGGATGGGCGTTAGGGGAGCAATTATGGGGCGCATGCCAAGGACACCGCCTTCCCACCCCGCCCCCTGCCCTGGTCAGGCTGGGCTCTAGGAACGCAGGCGCCCCAGCTGTCCAGACGAGCAGGTTCCCGGGGGCTCAGAGGCCAACAATGCAGCTCCGAAAGAACTGAACGTCCATGTGGCAACTGGGGAGCAATGCGTGGGTTTCTTTTCTGTCACCTCCTTCCCCACTCCCTGACATTTAAGTTCCCAGAAGGCAGCTTCCACCCCTCTCCCCACTTTGCTGTCGTCGTTCCTTGGCAGGTGTGTCCCCCAGCGCTGGTAACGGGCGCCTAGCACACAGTAGGTGCGCACGCAGAGCGGCCTGTGGGTTGGCTTCGGCTTGGCGGTTTGGGCAGACGCCTCCCGCCTCCTACCACCAGTCCTGCGACCCTGCAGCTGGAATCCGCTCCAATCTGTCCCTGCCGGCCCCAGGGTCCAAAAAGCACTGACAGGCTCTAACTGAGCACCTACCCCGCCCGTGCCAGACCCCAGCCAGACCCCAGCCAAGGTCTTGGATGACAACGGCGGCGATGGTGATTTAAGAAAAACAACAACAAAAAAAAATTTCAAGAAACGAGTTCTCCAGAGCAGCTGAGGAGGAGGCAGGTCCTGGGCTCAGGCCCTGTGGTGGCTCCAAGCCCATTTCCCCGATGACGCTAGTCAAAGTTTGGGACCAGCTCTACGTTTCCCCAACAGCTCCTTAGATTTCCTGTTCAGCCCCCACAAGAAAGTGTTGATAAAGTTGTTTTCTCCATGTTAAATAGACCCTTGGGGGCATTTCCTTTGGTGTGTGTGTGTGTGTGTGTGTGTGTGTGTGTGTGTGTGTGTGTGTGTGTTTGATGGCTGGGAAGGGGCAGATAGACATTTCACTTTCCCATTAACCACAGGGTATGGATTATACTAGAGTAAGCGGGGCCCATGTGGAGCTGGTGGGGTGGAGGCGGGGACAGGAAGGCCGGCCAGGGACTTTCGCCACCGCCCATGCCCGGTTCCGGGTTCCAAGCTGAGCTGGGGGTTTGGGGTCCAACCTAAGGGGCTGGGGTCTGGGATGAGCATTTAACACTTTTCCTCTGGTTTAGGGTTTTTCAGCAGGAGCACGGATTCACAGGACAGGATAGCAGCCCCTCCCCTTCATACCCCCTCCCCAGACCAAACCTGGCTTCTCCGGTGAACTTCTATTCATCCTTCAAAACCTTCTCCAGGAAGGTTTTCCTTAAGTGGCCTCAGTGGGCCCTGGCGTCTCCCCTACCTCCCCATCCCAATTCCGCCCTGGGTTCCAGCCCCGGCCACAGGGTTAGTGGGGACATCTTTGTCCGGCTCTATCCCTGCCAACCCGACTGGGGGCTTCCGGCAGCCTTGCCCCACGCCCCGGGAGGGTCTGGAGAAGAAGCGAGAGGTGAGGGGTTTGGACGAGACCAGGGTGGGGGCGGGGTGTGGGGCCGCCTGGCGGCTCACCTGGGCCAGGCCCGCGGCCTCGGGGTGGCTGTGGGCACGGTCAGTAGGGGTGTCCGGGGTCTTTGGGCCGTTTCAGCTGCACCTTGAGCCTCTTCATGCCGATCTGGAAGCCGTTCATGGCCTGGATGGCGGTCTGGGCGCTGGCTGGGTTGTCAAAGCTCACGAAGCCTGTGGGGACGGAGGTGGACCATGAGCAAGGGCACCAGGACATCCGCTGCGCGCGAGGTCCCGGGGGGACAAATGGGGGGCTCAGACAGACAGGTAGGCTTGCCAGAGGATGCACAGCGGTGGCCCCGGCTCTGTGCTGATACCTAATGCACTTGTGTGCCTCTGGGGATGGGGAGCTCACTCCTTACCAATCTGCTGAAACTTCCCATCTGGCTCCAGGTCCTGCGAGGGCCCCATTCCTCCCTCCCACGGGATGCCTGCCTCTTTCTAAGCCCTAGATGTCACCCTCCTGCCTCATCTGAGACCCCCGGCCCCGGGTCATCTGTCCTCACACACACTGTGTGCGTCTGTCTTTAATTCTCTTCTTCCCCTCTCTCTATCTCTGTCTTTTTTCTCTCCTCCTGTTCCAATCTGTCTCTGTCAGTCTTTCTACCCGGTCCCTCCCCTAACACATCAAAATACTCCAGCCCCCTACTTGAGAAACCTTCTTCCGTGGCCGCCAACCCCAAATCCCTCCATCTGTCCCCCAAGGCCACCCCGCATCCTGCGCCTCCCCTGGCAGTCCTCACAGGCTTCCTGGGGGACCCTGTGGTGGCCACGGGGGTCAGAGGGCCCTCCAGGAGGAGGTGTGTGAGCCGGGATGTGGAAGCAGGTCCCGTGAGGCTCCGGTGGGAGGGTCCTGCCTGCCAGGCCAAGGCCCCAAGGGAGCTATGGGCGAATCCGGGGCTGGGGCTAATGTCTTGATATTTACTATCACCTCTAACCACCCCCATCATATAGTTTGGGAAACTGAGGCTCAGAGAAGTCACCCGGCCCTTCGAGGTCACACCCTTGGAAGCGGTTGGCGGGTCTTCCTCTACCCGTTTCTATCATCTCTCTGGAAGTAGGACGCAGAGGAGGGGGCCTGGCACTGATAGTCTGTCCCTGCTGTGCGACCCGAGCTTGTCACTTGACCGTTCCGTGCTTCTCTTTCCTCCCTCTCTCCCTAAAGTAGACAATCCCCCCCCTTTTTGTGGTACTGGGGATTGAACCCAGGGATATTCTACCATCGAGCTATACCCCAGCCTTTTTAATTTTGAAACAGGGTCTCTTTAGGCTGCTGAGGGTCTCGCTAAGTAGCAGAGGCTGGCCTCGAACCTGTGATCCTCCTATCTCAACCTCCCAAATACTGGGATTACAGGCATGTGCCACTGCACCCAGCTAATTCTCCCCTTTGAAGGTGGCTCCTATTAGCGAAGATGCGAATTGTGTCCATCACAGGACAGCAAAGCCCCAGGGGTGGGGGCTCCTGGGGGAAGGGATTTATTTTTTTGCCCTCATTCAGTGCTGTGCGCCCAGTGCCGGACACACTGCCCAGCACACAGTAGGTACACACATAGCTCCCTGTGGAATGAGTGGATGGGTGGATGAACCTTTTTTTTTTTTTTGGTACCGGGGATTGAACCCAGGGGCATTCTACCTCCGAGCTACACCCCCAGCCCTATTTTTTATTCTTTATTTTGAAACCGGGTCTCACTAAGTTGCGGAGGGCCTCACTAAATAGCTGAGGCTGGCCGCGAACCTGGATCTTCCGGTCTCAGCCTCCCAAGTACTGGGATTACAAGCATGCGCCACCACGCCCAGCTTGGATGAACCTTTGAAAAGATGCCTGGAAAGTGCCTGGCACACAGTGGTCACTTACACAGTGCACGTTGGGGTTACAAACGCGCTTCCTTTGACCCACACCTGGTGGTGTTCCCCGCCTCCCGCACGGCTACTCACCGAAACACTTGCTCTGGTTGGTAACCCGATCCATAAACACCTTGGAGGAGAGGATATTGCCGAAGGGAAGGAACATCTGTGTCAGCTCCGTGTCGCCAAACTCCTGGGGGAGGTGGTAGATAAACAGGTTACAGCCTTCGGGACCTGCGGGTGGGGGAGAAAAAGACATAAAGCCCCCAAGGAGAGGAGGCGGAGCCCCGGGGAGGGGGCGCGGGTGCATCCGAAGGAGCCACGTGGAAACAGGAGGGGAGAGGAGCAGGGCCCGGATCCCTCCCGGTTTAATATAATCCCACCCTCGAATAATCCTCAGGCCCCAATACCCTGCGAAATTCAGATGATCCCCCAACCCCTCCCTAACCCAGCTAAATCTTTCATCCCATGCCCTAGGATAATCCAAAACTCCAGGTGACCCCCAAACCCGCTAGACCATCCATCCTTAAACCTCAACTCTGCACCATTTATTATATATGTATACATATTTTTTGCGGTACTGGGGATTGAACCCAGGGGCATTTTGCCTCCAAGCTACACCCCTAGCCCTATTTTTTATTCTTCATTTTGAAACAGGGTCTCACTAAGTTGCAGAGGGCCTCACTAAGTAGCTGGGCTGGCCATGAACCTGCGATCCCCCTGTCTCAGCCTCCCAAGTACTGGGATGACAAGTGTGTGCCACCATGCCTGGCTAACTCCGCACCATTTATAAAAGTCAAACGAACAACATGCAGGGAAACTTGGTAGAATCTTTGCAATCTTTAAGTCTGAAACTGTTTCAAAATGAAACTGTCACTTAGGACAAGTCCAGAGATCAAGCTGGGGGTGTCGCTCAGTGGTAAAGCACGCATTTAGCATGTGCAAAGGCCCTGGTTCCATCCCCAGTACCCTCACCCAAGACAATAAAAGAAAAAGCCAATTGATCAGTCAGAGAATAAAATAAAACAAATAAGTTCCCAGTCCCAAAGCCCAGAAAGAGATAATCCCCCACACCTTGGGTAATTTTCAAGAAAAAAAAATTTTGCAAAAACAAAACAAAACCCCCACATGGAATAAAAACATAATTTTCCAGTCCCAAACCCTAGACATCCTGAAACCACAAAGAGTTAAACAGTGATAGACTAACCAGAAATAATTTTTGTTTAGAAAATCACAATCTTTCCAACCATCCCAACCCAAACAATCCCCAATGTGTGGCTGATATAAAAAAAACCATAAATAAATCACTAATAGCACTTTGAAACCCTGATTATCCCAAGCCATATAAACAGTCCCCCATACCCGCTGCTAATCTCAAGCCCAAAAGGTGAGCTTCATCCAGGCTCCCCCCAAATGAGGCTAGCCCCCTCCCCGCATGGCACATTCCCCAACAAAGAAAACACAAAACCCAGGATTACACATTGCATCCACCCCTTACCTTCCTAATTGGGACCGCGGCTCTACTATAATGCTTGTCTTAAAAATGCACCCTGTTCCAACATGACTGACACGTGACAGAACAATTTTGAGCAAAACTTGAATTTTGCATTAGTTTATGTGTTATTTCACCCTCCTCCCCCAACACGAGGCAAATGCAGACAATTTCACCCAGCAGAACCAGAACTCGTAAGAAAACAGAAAATCAATGCACACACACACACACACACACACACACCTCAAAACATCTACCTGTGTGTGCTAGGAGGCACGCCCATCCCCGTCTGGGGTCACTTCTCCCCGCCTGATTTCAGACAACCCTCTTTCCACGATTTCCCAGTAACTCACATGCTGCGACCCTTTAAATTCCACATGCAAATGACAGGTCTTTTCCAAGATAAAGCGCTGTGTCTATCCGAGTAGTCCTGCATTTCTTAGACTTGTAGAAAACTGCAGCCACATTCATGAGGTTCCTGTCTTTCTTTTTTCTTTAATATGTTGCTGGTGGTTTTTGGATATTAAAACCCCTGGCTGTTTCCCCCACAAGTTCTAGGGTTTGGATTTGGGGATTTTACACGCCATGGCAACTTTTTGGAACACATAGATAACTTGACAAGCCGAGTAGGAGGACACACGCCTGGAATCCCAGCACTTGGGAAGCTAAGACAGGAGGATCGCAGGTTTGAAGCCAGCCTCAGCAATTTGGCGAGGCCCTCAGCAACTTAGCAAGACCCTGGTTCAAAACAAAAAAATAAAAAATAAAAAGGGCTGGGGGTTGTAGTACAGAGGTAGAATGCCCCTGGGTTTAATTTCCAGTGCCAAAAATAAAACAATAAAAATAATAAATAAGTAGACAGCATTATGGTACCTCTAACCGCACCATCGTCCCCGGGCCTCCTCAGGGGACTGGTCCCAGGTCCCCCATGGGCACCAAAATCCAATGATGCTCATTGGGTGTTATACCCTTATATAACATGGTATAGTGTTTGCATAGAACCTACACATATCCATATATATATATATATATATATATTTTTTTTTTTTTTTTTGCAGTACCAGGGATTGAACCCAGGGGCGTTCTACCTCCGCGCTACACCCCTGGCCCTATTTTTTTATGCTTTATTTTTGAAACCGGATCTCATGAAGTTGCGGAGGGCCTCACTAGGGAGAGAGAGAGTGAAAGAGAGAGGGGGGGGGGAGAGAGAGAGAGAGAGAGAGAGAAGAGAGAGGAGAGAGAGATCACGCGTGCACGCATGAGCGCTGAGGTTGGCCGCGAACCCGGATCCTCCGGTCTCCGCCTCCCAAAGTACTGGGATTACAAGCGTGTGCCACCACGCCCGGCCCATATTTTTTTTTCTTGTGGTACTGGGGATTGAAGCCAGGGGCATTCTACCTCCGAGCTATACCCCCAGCCCTATTTTACTTTTTATTTTGAAACAGAATCTCATTAAATTGCGAAGGGCCTCACTAAATTGCTGAGGCTGTCCTTGAACCCGCGATCCCCCTGTCTCAGCCTCCCAAGGACTGGGATTACAAGCGTGTGCCACCACACCTGGTTTTACCCATAGACTTTAAATAATCTCTAGATGGGTTTTACACCTGATACAATGTAAATGTTGTATAAATACAACATTTGTGTTGTTACAAATGTATCAGTGAATAATGACCAGGAAAGAAGGTCTGTATATGTTTAGCACAGGTGCAATAATTTTCTTCTGAGTATTTCTCACCCGAGGTTGGTTGACTCATCAATGTCTGACCGGTGGGTAGGAGGGCCCACGGTATTGAAGCTTTTTACCCATTGGCTCAGGTGGAGGGTGGAGTTGGAGGCTGGGTTAGTGGGGGGACACCCAGGCCAGAGTCATCCAAAAAAAGACACCGTGAGCTTCAGAGTCCCCTCTGAAATCCCCGCGCACAAGCTCCGGGGACACACTCTGTGACCCCTGATAGGGACAGCTAGTTGGCACCGCCCCCCCCCAGCCCAGCGTTGTCTCCAAAGCTTGTCTCCTGCACCCTAGCGGTGTCCCCCATTCACGGGGGGAGGGCTAGGGAGAAACTGAAGAGCCTCACAGAACTCAGTGCAGGATCCCAGGCCGCCATGGAAGTCCTTGGCCATGGGGTGGTCTGGGGCTTTTCTGGCTGGTCACCTCTCCCCAGGCCCCACCCCATACACACGCGGAGATGGATTAAAGGGAAGAAGGGCCTCCACGGAGTGCCGAGCACCTAGTAGGGTTGGGAACGGCCATGGCTCCCTTCCTAGTCCAGATGGACGCCCACGCTGCGGGTGAAGAGACTGAGACGCGGGCGGTTAGGCGCCTCCTTAAGATATGGCCCGTCAGAAATTGTTGGAGTTGGACTTCAGTTGTCAGACTCCCTCCCTTCCTCGACAGCCTTGGCTTTCCTGGGGAGGCCTCAGTTTACCCAAGATGCCTCATCGTGCATGCCACGCCCCAATCTCAAGGGTTTCCTGCCCCAAACTCCACAAAGCCACTCCGCTCCGGTGGGGTCCGCTGCTCTTCCTATGGGGTCGGGGCTAGCCTGGTTCCCACGGTCCGGGGGAGGAGCCGGAGGCGCAGAGAGGGCGAGTCGGTGACCCGGGAGCGAGCGGCCGAGCCGGCCGGGAAGTGGGTCCCCAGGCCAGGCAGGCGCCCGGGGAGGTCGCGGCCGCCTCACCTTCTCGCTGCTGCTGCTGCAGGAGGGGCGGCGGCTGGGGGACGCTGTGCGCGATGGGCGTGATGGCCGCGGTGGGGTACATGGCTGCGGAGACCGGAGCAGACACGAGGCGGAGGCGGGGCGTGAGGCCGGGCGGGGCGGCGCGGGCGGGGCCACGAGATGGGCGGGCCAAAACTCGAGGGGCGGGGCCCGGCCGCGAGCAAGAGGGAGGGGCGGAGCCATAACTCAAGGGGCGGGGCCCAGACTACAAGAAAGAGGTGGGTGGGGCCACAACTCAAGGGGTGGGTGGGGGCGGAGCCAGACAAGAAAGGTGGGTGGGGCCACAACTCAGAGGGTGCGCAGGGACGGCCCAGACCACGAGAGATGGGTGGGGCACAACTCAAGGGGCGGAGCCAGCGACAGATGGGCGGGGCATGGGAGGGGTCCGGGCCCCACGAACTAGGAGTGGGCGGGGCTAAACTCAAGGGGCGGGGCCAGGACGGTGGGGATGGAGGGGGCAGAGCTATGACAGCAGGCGGGGTCATGACGAGGGACGGGGCTACAGAAAGGGGCAGGGCCTCGACCACAGGGAAGCGTGGGCTGCCATAGCTCGAGGGGCGATGCCACAGGGGTGGGGTCACAGCGGAAGGCCAGGCCACTGCCAGGTCTTAGGAAGGCGATCCAGAGGTGGGGTCTGGGCTTTGACAGAGGCGCAGGCAGTCACGACAGGACGTGAGAGGCGGGGCCGGATGCTCCAGGAGGGAGGTGGGGGCGTGGTCAAGAGCTGGGGTGGGGCCACGGCTGGAAGTGCGGAAAGGGGACCCTCCACCCCACAAGCCCCACGCAGACTGCGTAAAAGGATGGGGCTATGGTGACGGGCAGACCTTCGGGGACAAGTCCAGCCAGCGGGGTGTAGCTGGTGGCGGGAGTGGGGTCGGGAACAAGGGGGGTGATAAATGCAGGACAGAATGCCAGGGGTGTGTCCTTGTGGGCGGGGCCAGAGATGGGGGTGTGGCTGGGCATAAAAGGAAGACAAGAGAGGAAAGGCTCCCGGTGGGCGTGGTCATGGTGGGCGTGGCCGGGGCGGGGCCTAGGCGGGCCGGGCTGCCTTCATACCTGTGTACTGCTGGACTCCCGAGAAGGCAGGATGGAGCGTCTCGGCCACCGTCGGGCTTTGAGCTGCGGGGCAGATGGAGGGCCTGAGTGGGGCGGGGGCGGCAGAAGCCTTCCGCCCATCCAACCCCGATCCTTAAGAGCCAGGAGGAAAGCAGCAGACACCGCCCCAATTTCACTTCTGCGCTAAACCCTTTATAGGTATGATCTCATTTTCCAGGTGAGGAAACTGAGGCTCAGAGAGCTGAAGCCACTCGCACGGGGCAACCAAGGCAGGAAACGGCAGAGCCAAAATGGAGCCAAGGCTTCTGGGACCCCAAAGAAATTTGATCATCACCCCCACCTCGCTCTCCCTATCCACCTCACCTCCAGGGGGGCCCCCTCGTTCCTCCTCTGTATTCTCTGGATTTAGCAGAACTTTGGCCTCCCCCACCATTTCCCATCCCCAACCACTTCCCATAACTTGTACATCAGATGCCCTATGAGTCCTCCATCCAGCGGGGACCTTTCTAGGAGAGGAGGAAAGGGGAGATTAGGGGATGTCTGAGCCATCAAAGTTGGTGAGTCTGGGAAAAAATCCTGCCTGAGAATCCTGCTCCAAAGGAGAGGGTGATATGAAGGGCTGGCAAGCGTTACTTTGTGGAGATGGAAGAAGGTTTTGTGTGTTGGTTGTGGTGTTCACGTGGATCACGCATTGCACAGAAACACAAACACGCACACGCCAACGAATGCATGTCAAAAGTGGCGAAATCCATAAATATGGAGTTGACCGTACCCATACTGATGTCAATTTCCTGGTTGTTTTTTTTTTTTTTTTTTTTTTTTTTTTTTTTTTT
>PVJS01051874.1:0-13819 GCA_004027185.1 Glis glis
GAGAGAGAGACAGAGAGAGAGAGAGAGAGACAGAGAGAGAGAGAGAGAGAGAGGGAGAGCTGCGGCTGGCCACAAACCCGGATCCTCCGGTCTCCGCCTCCCAAAGTACTGGGATTACAGCGTGCGCCACCACGCCCGGCCCCAGCCCTATTTTTTATACTTTATTTTGAAACTGGGTCTCACGAAGTTGCAGAGGGCCTCACTAAGTAGAGAGAGAGAGAGAGACAGAGACAGAGAGAGAGCTGAGGCTGGCCGCGAACCCGGATCCTCCGGTCTCCGCCTCCCAAAGTACTGGGATTACAAGCGTGCGCCACCACGCCTGGCTTAGGATAGCTATTTTTGAACATTGATAATTTTAAATACAGTGCATTCCTCAAAATAAAATGACAACCTAGTTCTAGAAAATATTTTCATGATTAAAGTTCTTATATTTTGGATCAGTTATATACAGAATAGTTTGTTCAGTTGGACATTTCGTAAAAGTAACTTTTGCAGTAAAGTTATGCCATTTTCACAATGAATTTAAAAAATGTTTTCAAATGCTCTAATTATTCACCTGTTACTTTTCTCAATAGGACTCTAAAAACATAGAAATTATTTTAAAGTTACTATAAGTGGTATATTTATTGTTCAATTTAAGTTTCTATTAGGTGTCCACATGATGGGACCGAATGGGTTAAGAAACTTGCCCAGTTCACAGAGTGAGAATAGAGACAGTTTGTGCCCACCCAGTATGACTCCAGAGTCTGGTTTGAAACACCATGCCATAAAGCATTGCAGCTTAGTTCCCTTCCTTTTATGCTCAACCACTGTGGTTCCTGATCTGTCCTATTTACAGGTTCAAAGAGGTGAAGCTTTTGCCTCTGCTGTATGCTTACCTGTTAAGTTCTGGGTCATGCTCAGTTACTTAGAGTCCTTTTTCTTGTGTCTGTATTGCTTTCTCAGGTTGTATTTTCTCATCTTGGGGGGAAAAGTGTAGAGTAAAGAAAGAAAGTGACCAAATATCCTTTAAATATCCTTTAATAGCCTTTCCAAGTTACACTAGTCAAAGAGATTTGTGTGTGTGTGTGTGTGTGTGTGTGTGTGTGTGTGTGTATGTGTGTGTGTGGTACTGGGGAGTGAACCCAGGAGCATTCTACCTCTGAGCTCTCTATTTTATTTTTTATTTTGAAACAGGGTCTCACTAGGTTGATGAGAGTCTCACTACTTGCTGAGGCTATTCTCGAACCTGCAATCCTCCTGTCTCAGCCTCCCAAGTACTGGGATTATAGGCGTGTACCACCACGCCCAGCTTCAAAGAGGGAAATATGCTGTATTTGTACCTCAGAGCCAAAATGGCAGCTAATTATAGAAGCAATGAACAATAATAATGATCCTGTTTATAATATGGTAGCACACTGAAGCATAATAAAATTGAAAATCCATGATGGTTCCCCTTGCCTTTGGCTTTATTACTCACTTGCTGATGAAGCCTACATTATAGGATGACTAAAGTCAGATGTACTTTTTTCATGGCTGTGAATGTAGTCTTAAAACAACAACTAATAATTTACTATTTAAAAGGATTGATTTTAGCTGGGCACAGTGGCACACACCTATAATCCCGGTAGTTCCGAGACTGAACTGAACATTGATAATTTGAAATACAGTGCATTCCTTGAGACAAATTGACAACCTAGTTCTAGAAAATGCTTTCACTTTGATCCCAGGTTCAAAGCCAGCCTCATTAACTTAGGCCCTCAGTAACTTATGAACTTATGAACTTATTAAACCCTGTTTCAAAATAAAAAATAAAATAGGGCTGGGGATATATCTCAGAGGTATAATGCCCCTGGGTTCAATCTCCAGTACCAAAAAAAGAAAAGATTTATTGATTTGGGATCTAAATGTTGATGTTTTAAATAAATTAAAACTGAGAATATCTTGCCAGTAAGAAAATTTAATTTTGCTTATATTAAAAACTGTTTTTTGTACTTACAAATTAGCCATTAGCTTGCCTTTCTCCACTTAAAAACTCTAGAAATCCATTGTAATTAATAGATTATTCCCAAGCTACATCTTTTTTAAGTGTTTCTGTTTTTCCCGATACTCAAGTGAATGGATAAAATCACAGTGTTCATTTGACTGCACTGCTAAGCCCAAATGTACATTCTCCACAGAGAAAGGCAAGATTGGCAACTTACTAAGTCTTGTAGCTGCTGTAAGGGGAATTTTCCTGAGAAGCATTATTCTTCTATTACCAGATTGCAGCAGGAGAGAAGATTCCTTTGAACCAGGAAGAAATACCTCTACAGGGCCATGCCTTTGAGGCTAGAATATACGCAGAAGATCCTAACAATGACTTCATGCCAGGGGCTGGACCACTGGTGCATCTCTCTACCCCTCAAGCAGACCTTTCCACTAGGATTGAAACCGGGGTGCGGCAAGGTAAACTGAAATAAAAAAAAGTCTCAGTGATTTTCCCCCCTCAGGCTGACCTCGAACTCCTAGGTCCAAGTAGTGCCCCTGCCTCATCCTTCTGAGTAGCCAGGACTACAGACATGCACAGCTTTAGTTTTCTAAACAATAATAAAAGAAATAAATTACGTTAAAAAGTAACAGTGCAGCCAGGCGTGGTGGCGCACCCTTAGGAAGATCGCAGGTTCGCAGCCAGCCTCAGATACTTAGGCCCTCCACAACTTAGTGAGACCCTGTTTCAAAATAAAGAATAAAAAATAGGGCTGGGGGTATAGCTCGGAGGTAGAATGCCCCTGGGTTCAATCCCCAGTAGCCCTCCACACACACACAAAGAAACAGTGCAAGAGCTTTTACAGTTCAGCATATGTTCAATAACGATGGTCATAATTAACAATTACTTAGTACCTCCTATGTACAAGTGCTGTTCTAGATGATTTTTCTATCTAGGCCTCTTTAACCATAGAACCACCCTATGGGTAGGCATTACTATCATCCCTGTTTAGGGGATAAGGAAACTGGGGCACAAGAGGGGTTAAATGATTTGCCCAGGGTCACCTCTGGAGCTAAGATTCAGACACAGGCATCTGGGTCTAGAGTTCATGCTCTGAGTCACCACTGTTTACTGCCATCTTAATTTCAGTTGCCAGAGTAGGTTACTCAATTATGGGATATAGCAGCTCTTAGAACTAAGAGGTTATGTTAGGCTGATATAATTAGGACTCATTTTTCAGAGGAAATAGGCAGATATAATAGCATAACGAAGGGTGAAGAAAAGAGAAAGTGAAAAAATATTTAAAGAACTATAAAAAATAAATATGTGGCTGAAGAAAAGGGTCAGGAAGGTGGGTAGTTGGAGACATAAGTTGAGGTCAAATTATGTGGCATTTTGAAAGCCAAAATGAGGAATTAGGACATATTGATAATAAATCAGCTGAGCCACAGCAAGATTTGGTAGTTGGTAAAATTTTTACCTTATTAGTTGAGCATGTTGGGAACAAAAGAGGACATTGCAATAGAAAAGAAGAAGCCTATGGGACAAGTAGAGCTTGCAGTATACTTTAATTAAGGCGCTAGCAGAAGCCAGGCATGGTGGCGCATGCCTGTAATCCTGGTACTTGGGAGGCTGAGACAGGAGGATTGAATTGCAGGTTCGAGGCCAGTCTCAGCCACTTAGCAAGACCCTTAGCAACTTAATGAGACCCTGTTTCAAAATAAAAAATAAAATGTAGCTCAGAGGTAGAATGCCCCCATGTTCAATCCCCAGTACCAAAAAAAAAAAAAAAAAACCAAAAGGTGGTAGTAGAGATGTAATTCTCAAAGGGTAGCAGACACATAATTCTGAGAACTCCCATGGTCTTGTCTTGGTCCTGGGAGGGATGATCTAGTCCGAGAAGTTCCCCCAGCCCTCCTCTTCTGTGCCCCCACCAGAGGCATTGCTTGGCCTGTAGCACTTCTGTAATCTTTAACTCCCTGTCTCATTTTCCCATCCAATTATAGGACTCTAAAGGGAAGGACTCTGTCTTCCATGCTATATTTGTAGCACCTTGCTCAAGCCTGGGCCCAGTAGGTGTTCGTATTGATAAGTGAGTAGGTGGGTAGATGGATGAGAGTGCATCGCAAGCCCTCAAAGTAATAGATGAGGACTATAGGGTTCAGAGAGATCAGATGATCTCCCCAAATGAGGAGAAGGTCTTACAACAATCTTCTTTAGGATGCATCACATCCTTGCAACTTGAACCCTTGTTAACCAGTAGGATGCCATGGTCCCAATTCTTGTTCTCTAGGTCTGTAATCATGGATAGGACTTTAATCATGATAGCGGCCATTTGTTTATCAGCTCCACCAGGCTTGACACTTGGCACTTTATTGTCACTCCTCCTGACATCCTACAGGAGAGAGGAATTATTATCTATTATTATTATTATTATATATTAATATATTTATTATTTATTATACTTACTATTTTTATTTTTATTTTATTTTTTATTTTTTATTTATTTATTTATTTTTGCAGTACCGGGGATTGAACCCAGGAGCGTTTTACCTCTGAGCTACACCCCCGACCCTATTTTTTATACTTTATTTTGAAACCAGGTCTCACGAAGTTGCGGAGGCCTCACTAAGTAGCTGAGGCTGGCCGCGAACCCGGATCCTCCGGTCTCTGCCTCCCAAGTACTGGGATTACAAGTGTGCGCCACCACGCCCGGCTTATTATCTTTTTTTTTTTTACTGATGAGGAAGCTGAAGGGGCGGAGGGAAGGGAATGCTAACAGCAGAAGTGAGTATAATGTGAGAGGGCAAGAATTTTCACTGACTTCCACAATGAGAAAGGAAATAAAGGTTCAAAAGAAGATAGGACCAGCCAGGCGTGGTGGTGCACCCCTGTAATCCAGTACTTGGGAGGCTGAGACAGTAGGATTGCAGATTCAAGGACAGCCTCAGCAATTTAATGAGGCCCTGTTTCAAAATAAAAAATAAAATAGGGCAGGGGGTGTAGCTCAGAGGTAGAACACCCCTGGTCTCAATCCCCAGTACTACACAAAATAAAAAAGAAGAGAGGATAGGGAAAGCCAGCTTGTGTGTCACTGAATCAGCACATTAGCACCTGGTGCTCTTGGGTGGCCACTTCCTTCTTAGACTTGGACAAATTCTTAAACTCCTCTGAGCCTCAGTTTCCCTACTTTAATAGTGGTAATGATGCCCATTATACAGGAATTTGTGAGGACTAAGTATGAAATGTATATAAGTAGAAGGTTTTGCTTGTCATATTTTATTCCTCTAAGTTTTGACTTTGAGAGATGCTGTGGTTTTTCACTTTCAGGAGATGAAGTCTCAGTGCATTATGACCCCATGATTGCAAAGCTGGTCGTATGGGCTGCAGATCGCCAGGCGGCCTTGACGAAACTGCGGTACAGCCTTCATCAGTACAGTGTGAGTGATGCCTTTGGTCAGCATCAAAGGTCATCCTGTGTCCTCATCAGATCCTTGGTCCTATCCACTTATTTCCACCAATTGCCTGTGCGTGACAAAAAAAATCATTCCCCATGAGGGAGTTTCCCATGGTTCAGAGAAGGGTTTGAGGACTTGATTTCAATTAGAAAAGAAAGGTTGCAAAAGTAAAGCTATTAGTGCCAGTGTTATATTTCAGTGAAGTCTTAGTCACTCTATGAGTGAGGCAGCCACACAAGTGTTGCCTACAGTCTGGTAATTTTTCTCCAAAGGAAAATAATTATGCTCAGTGTCATCCACTTGACAGTTTATTATTTTTCTCTAGCACATTAATTTCCTTGGGGCAGAAAGTCCCATACCACATTGATTTAGCTTCATTGAAGGATTTATTAACCCCTGCCTTTTTTAAATTGTTATATGTTATTAGTTTGATCAAACCTCTGATTTCTGTGGCTCCATTCATACTGACTTCCTTGTCATTCCTTAGATATACCCAGCTTGAAGTCATGTTCCTAATCCTCTCTTTCAGAATGTTCATCCCTCTCACAATTGCAGGGCTCTTGACTGTCCTCAACTCTGATCACTTCTCAGGGACCCTCCCCAAGCCACTCCATTTAAAATAGGACCTTTTGTTGCTCTCTGTCCCCCTAGCCAGCTTAGTTTCCTTCATAGCAAGTGACATTATACTAGATGTTTGTTTATGTTTTTGTTTATTCCCTGCCTCTCTAGAGTGTAAGCTCTGTGTGGGCAGGGACTTTATTTGTTTTATTCCTCACTGTCTGCCAGGCCCGGATCAGAGCCTGGCACCTAAAAGGTGCTCAGTAAATGGCTATTAAATGAATGAAGGAATGGATGAATGTGTGAATGAACCAGTGAACCTAAGGCTCATGCAGCTAGTTTTACCTTTGATCCTGCTTATTAGGTGGATTTGGGTTAATTTTATACCTTCTTTATTTTTATATCAATGTGTAAAGTTTGGATTTCAGTGTTGGAAAGAAGTTCCTTTGAGGCCATTTCATCCTGTTTCTCCTCCCTCCCCATGGGGCAATCCTGCCTGCTGTGTGTAGTCATCTTATTTTGTGGGAGTGTCCCGAGCAGACAGCCTTCAATGTCTTGCAAAAGAATTTCATGTATGTTTCTTTTTTTTTTTTTTTTGCAGTACTGGGGATGGAACCCAGGGGCATTCTACCTCCAAGCTACATCCCCAGCCCTATTTTTTATCTTTGTTTTGAAACAGGGTCTCACTAAGTTGCAGAGGCCTCACTAAGTAGCTGAGGCTGGCCGCGAACCTGGATCCTCCGGTCTCAGCCTCCCAAGTACTGGGATTACAAGCGTGCGCCACCACGCCCAGCTTTCATTTGTTTCTTAACATTTGCCCCTTTCCTATCCTGAGTCAATTAGATGTCTCCACACTACCTACTATGATACCCTTTCCTATGACCTCTTTATCTTATTAAAATGTAGTTTTAAGTGTGAGATCCAGATATGTAGTGATGATTATGGATATGCTACCTTAATAGGTTTTTCATTTTTTCTAAGAGTTGTACACAGTAAAAAATACTTAGGAAAAAGAACAGATGCTTCTCTGAATATGTTGTTTTCGGCACTCAGTAGGACCTGGGCTCTATTCTCTTCCCAGATCGTTGGCCTGAGCACCAACATTGACTTCCTGCTGCGTCTGTCTGGCCACCCAGAGTTTGAAGCTGGGAACGTGCACACTGACTTCATCCCTCAACACCACAAAGATCTGCTTCCTGGACAGAGGTCTGCAACGAAAGTGTGTTTGTGCCAGGCAGCCCTGGGTCTCATCCTCCAGGAGAGAGCAGTGACTGGGGCTTTCAAACTCCAGAGGCAAGGTGCAAAAGCTTTTCTCTTTCCTCTGCCTGTCGCACTGTATGAATCATCACCAAGCCCACCTTTCTTTCTGTATACCACCCTTGCCTTCTTTTTCCGCTCTCAGCGACTGACACCATTCTCTGCAGATGTGTTCTCTGGTATGAAAGAGAGCTCTTCACATATCATGGATGCACCCTGCACCCATGAACACTATTAACCCATAGAATGTTCTTAACTAATCCTCCAACATTGTAGAAATGGGTCTCTTTTCAACCAAACGCTAATTCTCCCTTTATCTCGAGCTGATCCCTTGAGACTTCTTTTGTTCACCACTCCTCAAGATCTACTTTGTCCTCCCCTCTGGACCTGCAGCAGAGGTACTTGGACCTAGAGGCTAAAGACAAAACACTGAAGACTCTTAAGAGACTTTTTTTTTGTACTGGAGATTGAACCCAGAGGAATTCTACCTCCAAGCTATACCTCCAGCCCCATTTTATTTTTTTATTTTGAAACAGGGTCTTGCTAAGTTGCTGAGGATCTTGCTAAATTGCTGAGGCTGTCCTCAAACCTTCGATCCTCCTGTCTCAGCCTCCCAAGTACTGGGATTACTAGTGTGTGGTACCATGCCCAGCTGCGACTCCATAATGTACTGCTGAGTTAGTTTTTCCTTACTTCTTCCATCCTGTGATTGCATCTCTGCCTACCTAGAGATTCAGGTGCTCCATGGTAACATCGATCTGAGCATATGAAAGACCAGGGCAGGGATTCGTCCTAACTGCCACACACACACTCCTGCATCAACATCCCCACGAGGCTGTTGCCCAGCCTCTTTCTAACATGTCAGGAAACTGGAAATTCATTTCCTCATGTGCTAGCCTATTATAGCTTCAGTCAGCTATTAGAAAGTTCTTCCATCAAATAGATCCAAAATCTGAGCTCTCTCAAACTTACACTGTAATATTTATTCAGACTAACAGACCTTTGAAGCAAACATTTTGTGTGTGTGTGTGTGTGTGTATGTGTGTGTGTGTGTGTGTGTGTGTGTGTGGTACTGGGGATTGAACCCAGGGGCATTCTACCTCCAAGCTACACCCCCAGCTCGATTTTTTATTCTTTATTTTGAAACAGGGTCTCACTAAGTTGTGGAGGGCCTCAAGTTGCTGAGGATGGCCATAAACCTGTGATCTTCCTGTCTCGACCTCCCAAGTACTGGGATTACAAGTGTATGCTACCACACCTGGCTTGCAAACAGATTTTTCTAAAAAAAAAATCTAATCCATTTATCTCTTATTATTAGGATTATTATATTGGTTTTTTCTATCTTTATATAGGATCCTTTTATTAAGCTCTTCAGTTTCTAGATTCCTTCAAGATAGTTATATTGAAGGCCTAACGTGTACAAGTATGTCTTTAGATGTGTGCTCTGTTCTCATTTTGTCCTTCTACATTAAATGAAAATACATCAGAATCTGCTCCATGTGGCATTATTAAGCCTGAACTTACATTTTTAGAATGGAGTGTTTTTTTGCTATCACCTTTCTTTTTTAAATTTTTAACTAGCACAGATAGGAGCTTCAAAATAAATGGCTTCATTTTAGTTAAGTTGTAGTCCCTGGACTTTGTCCAGCAGAGTGTGTGTCCCCAAACACCTCTAGGGGCTAGACCAATAGCACAGAAGAGTGAAGGGGTCAGATGAACAAAAAGTAGTGAGTGATAGGGATTTTGGTGACCTAGAGTATATTCCCCTTATCAAAAGGGGGTGAACAGAAGCTGGGTATGGTGATACATGCTTGTAATCCCAGTACTTGGGAGGCTGAGACAGGAGGTTCACAGGTTCACAGCCAGTCTCAGCTACTTAGTGAGGCCCTCCACAACTTAGTGAGACCCTATTTCAAAATAAAAATAAAAAATAGGGCTGGGGATGTAGCTCAGAGGTAGAATGCCCCAGGGTTCAATCCCCAAGCACTGCCAAAAAATAAAGATAAATAAATAAATAAATAATTTTTAAAAATATATATATATTAAAATAGGGCTGGGTAGAATGCCCATGGGTTCAATCCCCAGTACCACACACACACAAAAAAGGGGGTGAACACTACACAGTATATGCCACCAGAGAATGAAAGTCTACCTTGCAAATATTCTGATTCTCCCAGAGAAGCTGGGATTTTTTCAAAGGAAATTTTCTGAGATATAAGTGAATGTGTGTAATTTAAGTTTAAAACAGTGAGAAGAACAAAGAAAATACATTTGAACTGCCAGTTTAGGACCTGCAATTTATGTTTTCTTTTGTAAGGTATATTTTTGTAGACTTGATAGTTGTAAATTTGTTGTTGAACTTTACATTTTTTCTAGATCAATTCTCTCCATTTTCATTCAGCAGTGGAAGAAGGCTGAATATGTGTTATACCAGAAACATGACTCTTAAAGATGGTTCAAAAAGTAAGTAGTATTTCGTTAAATGAGAAATATGAGTCATAGAAATATATCACATTAAACTGAAAAAGACAATTCAGCCTGGTCATGACCAGTCAAGAATAATTTTGTAAACGCCTAGCCCAAACATTGGAAGGGAATATGCCCAAATTAGAATTGATTGGTTCCAAGTGGTAGAATTAATGGTATTTATTTTTCTTTACACTTTTTCTTTTTTTTGTAAATATTCTAAAAATATTTTAGAAATATGTATATAGCAAAACAACCAAAATGTTAGCAAGGTTACCATAGGGTGGTAAGAATTGAGGCAACATCTGTTTCCCCAGTTCTTTGTGCTTTTTTTTGCTTTCAGTTTTTCTGCAGTGAGAGTATATTACTTTTAATAAGAAAATCAAACATCCAAACTATGTCAGGAAAGGAGGATTACCCATTGCTTAGGCAGTGTTACACATGGAAGTGGGTCCCTAAAGAGCTATAATTTGTTGCAAGCCTTGCAAGCCTTATCACATGTAAGTTTTTGTCTTCACAACAACTTAATGAGGGGGAGTCACTTTTATACCCACCTGTGGATGAGGAAACTGAGGTATAGAGGGTGAAGGAACTTACTCAAGGCCAGTAGGTGACAGAGCATTATTGACATCCACTCTTCTTGGCACCGATTCCTGTGCTATTTCCACTACTTTTCCAATGGAATATTGATTTCTTACTGCAAACTCATCTGAGTAGGTTCAAGGAAGGAACTGATTTAACTGAAGTCAGAAGAGGCTGACAAGTCAGAAGGTAGTTTATAAATTTATGCCTGGGGTAGTGTACCAGAGGGACTAGAATGCTATGATAGCTGGTGACTATATCCCTTCTGATGCAGGACAGTTTGCAGGGGGAGCCAGATGGGCGCAGTCAGAGCTGAGAGTGCTGGGTAGCTTTGAATGTGAGGTGCCCTTGAACTATGACAGCTCCCTTACAAAAAAAAATGTGCTTACCAGATTGAGCAAAATCCTCTTGCCAGCTGATCACTGCATGCTCTTCTCTGAAGAGAGTAGGATCTTTTCTACTTCAGCTCTCTAGACAACCCCTCACTTAGTAACTATTTGTTTTGTCATCATGAACCTAGATGGTCATTACCTTAAGTGCAGTGGGTGCATCTCTAAGCCTTGACAAAGGTTGTAAGCGTCCTTTACATAGGAGCATTGTGCACATTGCCACCCTGTCCATTTTATGCTGATGTGTTTACTTATTTCATCCTAAAAAGCAGCATCCAAAACATGGGAATATCTTACTCTAGACTCCTGTATGCTGAATATAGGTATCAGAAGCAGTAAAGTTTCAGTGGCCTCTTCACCCTAAATTAAACAGAAGAATTACATGTGTCATTGTAATTCAGAGGAGCCCACTGTGTTATTTGGCATGGATCTTCATTTAAGCACAAAGCACTGTTTTAAATTATGCTGAAATTTTTGGAATTAAAAAAGGTTTAATTTGAAAAAAAAATACATAATTGAAAAGCCAACATGATTACTGTTCACTCTACTCTTTTGACAGTATTCTACAAAAATAATCCAGGTCTGAATGCAACAGCTATAGAAATGTTCTGGTGAGTCTCCGGACTCACCAGCAGTGACCATGTTCGAATGAGAGAGTACACCTGAAACAGAAGCCTTAGGGCCTCTAAGCATGTATGAGTCTAAAGTAGAACCAACTTTTCATGATCTTGTGGGAATGACCAAGTATTTTAAGTACTATATTGGAGGCTTAAAATGTTGTTACTATTGCCCGACCATCAATAATCATAACAACCAAGACTTATTGAGTATTTGGTATATGTCAGGTACTGTTAAATACCTCCCAAAGATGATTTTATTTGCATTTTCAGAACAGGCCAATGAGATCAGTATTATTAATGTCAACTTTATAAATCACCATTCTCTCTGAGCCAAGGCCAAAGCACAGAGAGATAAAGTAACTTTCTGAAAGTGACACCAAAAATAACTGTGGAGCCAGCCCTGGAATCCACACTCCAGGGAACACATGCTACATACCTACCACCACACCATGCTTAATTTCCATACCTTATTAAATTATAAGAAGATGTTTAAGATTCTCTGGTTGGCAACAAGAAGTATCTAGGGAAGGGAGAAACAAGTATAGTTGCTTTATAATACTGTAAAAGAATTTGGAGTTTTCCTGGCAATGTCTTTACTATGATTCTACTAGCATTTGTGTCAGTGAAATGCTTTTAATATCTTATAAATTGAAAGAAAATTGGGGTGGGACATGGTGGCACATACCTGTAATCCCAGTACTTGGGAGGCTGAGACAGGAGGATCACAATTTCAAGGCCAGCCTCAGCAACTTAGCAAGGCCCTTAGCAACTTAGCAAGACCCTGTTTCAAAATTTAAAATAATAATAATAATAATAATAAAATAGGGTTGGGGGTGTAGCTGAGAGGTAGAATACCCCTGGGTTCAATCCCCAGTACCACAAAAAAAAGAGAGAGAGAGAGAGAGAAAGAGAAAGAAAAGAAAGAAAGAGAGAGAGAGAAGGAGGAAGGGAGGGAGGGAGTGAATTGGTCTGGTGGAACTGGAGGCATTTTTACCAAAGAAAGATTAAAGCATATTGACATAATGTAGGGTGGGGTATTTTCATAAACCTGGTACAAAGTTTTTGATATAATAGTTGAGTGATGTAGAGAAGGATGGGGTGGAAGGTCTTTGCCCCTGTTTTGTTCTGTCAAGAAATTTATGATTTGGAAGTATGTGTGTTAAGAAGATGGCTGGGGTAGTGGTTAATAATGCAGGCCCTGGAGTTTGTGTACTTTTAGTATTTGACTTTTGTGAACATTTTTATTTTGTAGTTATAGTTTTTTGTTTTGTTTTTACAAATAACTGATGCAGAGAAAACTCACTCTATCATGAATCAGGATGAGAGGAGAATCATAATGGGGTTTTATATGCAGAAGTGTAAATGTTTAGAGGAGAGAGAATTCATCCTGCCTAATCAGACAAGGACAGGAGGACAACAAGCATGATGTGAACAGGTGTGGGGTTTGTGATGGTGGCTGGAGATGGCAGCACAGTGAAGGAGGAGCCCTGAGCACAAACGGGGAGTATTCGTCGTCACATCTTTCCATTTGGTTGGAGCAGAGGGCCATGTGTGTGTGAAAGGTAGCAAATAAGACTGAGAGGTTGGGGCCTTCAATACCAGGTCAAGTATTTCGAATGTGGTGGGGACCGGGTTGAGACAGGAAGCAGGAAGATCCTAGAGGACCACAGAGCCAGCCAGCCCCGAGACAGACAGGCATGGTCGGATAGAGCAGTGGGAATGGAAAGGAAGAGACACGGAAGCTGGGTGTGAAAAGCAAAGAAGGATGAGGCAAGGATGACAGGTTTGAAATCCAGACGACAAGGAGAACAGCAGGGCCAGTCGTGGAGCTCGGGTCAGGAGGGGACAATGAACTGATGGATCCAGCAAGTTCATTTTAAGGTGCCAGTCTAGTACCCAGCTGGGATGACTAATCAGAGTTCTAGAGAAGGAAGATCAGGGCTAGAGTCAGATTTGAGCTGGCAGCATCAAAATGATGATCAAAGTGTCAGGTGATAAAATGACTGACATACATACTCTGCCCCATAAAACTTTTAAAAATATTTTTGGTGCTAGGCATCGAACCCAGGACCTCATGCATGCTAAGCACATGTTTGACCACTGAGCAGCACCCCCAGACTCCCACAAAAAATTTTTTTTTTTTTTTTTTTTTTTTGCGGTACCGGGGATTGAACGCAGGGGCGTTCTACCTCCGCGCCACGCCCCCGGCCCTATTTTTTCTATGCTTTATTTTTGAAACCGGGTCTCACGAAGTTGCGGAGGGCCTCGCTAGGGAGAGAGAGAGAGAGAGAGAGAGAGAGAGAGAGAGAGAGATTGATCGCACGCGCATGCGCGCTGAGGCTGGCCGCGAACCCGGATCCTCCGGTCTCCACCTCCCAAAGTACTGGGATTACAAGCGTGCGCCACCACGCCCGGCTGAAAATCGTTCTTTGGACATACTGGAAGACTTGTGTTACACTTTAATGGACTTTTTCATTACACAGACACCTAATTTTATTTGGACAAAAGATTCATATTTTAAATTCCATTGTATTTTATCAG
>PVJS01051875.1:0-13818 GCA_004027185.1 Glis glis
TGAGCCACCATGCTCAGGATTTCGTATTATTAAATGAATGTTTCTCTATTTGTTGCATGATTTCAAGTAATTGGTTAAATTGTTGGTTTTTTTGTTGGTGGTGGTGTTGTTGTTAGAGAAAATGTCTTTCATAATCTGTTTGGGCCTCGATTAAAAAATCAAACTAAGAACAAGAATCACATGATCATCTCAATAGATGCTGAAAAAGCATTTGACAAAACCCAACACCATTCATGTTAAAAACTCTACAGAAAATCAGAATATAAGGAACATACTTCAACATCATTACATCAATATATAATAGACCCAAAGCCAACATCATATTGAATGGGGAAAAACTGCGGGAATTCCCTTTAAAATCAGGAACAGGACAAGAATGCCCACTATCCCCACTTTTTTTCATAGTCCCCAAGACTCATGCCAGAGCAATAAGAAAAGAGAAGGACATCAAAGGAATTCAAATAGGAAAAGAAGAATTAAAATTATGTTTATTTGCAGATGATATGATCGTATATCTAGAAGACCCAAAGAACTCAACCAAAAGTCTACTAGAGCTGATTAACAAATTCAGCAAAGTAGCAGGATACAAAATCAACCTAAAAAATCAGTAGCTTTCCTATATGCCAACCATGAATCCACTGAGAAAGAAATCCAGAAAACAATTCCATTCACAATAACCTCAAAACCAATCAAATACCTAGGAATAAACCTAACCAAAGAGGCAAAAGACCTCTACAATGAATATTATAAAACACTGAAGAAAGAAATTTGAGAAGACCTTAGAAGATGGAAAGATCTCCACTGCTCTTGGATAGGCAGAATAAATATTATCAAAATGGCCATTCTACCAAAAGTGATATACAGAGTCAATGTAATCCCTATCAAAATACCAATATCATTCTTCACAGATCTAGAAAAATCAATCATTAATTTCATATGGACAAACAAAAGACCTAAAATAGCCAAAGCAATTCTCAGCAATAAGAACCATGCAGGAGGCATCACAATCCCTGACTTCAAATTATATTACAGAGCTATAGTAATAAAATCAGCATGGTATTGGCACAAAAACAGACACATAGACCAATGGAACAGAATAGAAGATACAGAAACACATCCACAAACTTACAGCCAATTTATTTTCAACAAAGGAGCCAGACACATACGTTGGAGAAAAGACAGCCTTTTCAACAAATGGTGCTGGGAAAACTGGTTATCTACCCGTAGAAAAATATAACTAAATCCTTACCTCTCACCCTGCACAAGAGTCAACTCGAGGATCAAAGACCTGGAAATTAGACCAGAGACTGTGAAATTACAAGAGGAGGGCATAGTTTATATACTCTAACACTTAGGCACAGGTAGAAACTTCCTCAACAAGACCTCCAAAGCCCCGGAAACTAAAACAAATTAATAGGTGGGATAGCATTAAACTCAAAAGTTTCTGCACATCAAAGGAAACCATCAAGAGTCTAAAAAGAAAGCTTACGGAATGGGAGAAATCTTTGCCAGATATCCCTCTGACAGAGGAGTAATATCTAGAATATACAAAGAGCTTAAAAGATTCTACACTAAAAAAAAACACAAATAACCCAATAAAGAAATGGGCAACTGAATTGAATAGACACTTCACAAAATAAAAGGTACAAATGGCCAATCGACACATGAAAAAAATGTTCAACATCATTAGCAATTAGGGAAATGCAAATCAAAACTACTCTGAGATTCCATCTAACCCCAATCAGAATGGTAATCATCAAGAAGCCAAACAACAATAAATGTTGGCAAGGATGTGGTGAAATAGGAACTCTTCTGCACTGTTGGTGGCAGTGCAAACTAGTTCAACCACTATGGAGATCAGTGTGGAGATTCCTTAGAAAACTGGGAATGGATCCACCATATGATCTGGCTATATCACTACTGGGTATCATTCCAAAGGAATTGAAACCAAAGAACTACAGTAATATATGCATACACATGTTCATAGCAGCACAATTCACAATAGCCAAATTATGGAACCAACCTAGATGTCCATCAACAGATGAATGGATTACAAAGCTTTGGGAAATACACACAATGGAATTCTACTCATCAATAAAGAAGAACAAAAGTATATCATTTTCCAGAAAATGGAAGGAACTGGAGAACATTATGTTAGTGAGATCAGCCAATCACAAAAAGGGAAAGGTCATATGTTTTCTCTAATATGTGCAAGCTAGGGAGTAGTTGGGATATAACAGAGACTCCAGACAATGGTGGAGAAGCCTCAGTGGAGCCAGGGAAGTGGTATAAGGAAAGGGGAAGGGGAAGAATGAAGTTCATTAATAGAATTTCTACCATTGACCATGAGTACATATGAAAATATACCAATGTCAATCTCAGTACTCTGTATTAGGAGGGGGGAAATGGGGAGGTATGGGGGGGAAGCAAGTGCTGTGTGCATGTATGTTGCTATCAATTTTATTTTCATTGTGAAGTGAGACTATAATGCACCAATAAAAGCACATTTTAAAAAAATGAAAAACATGCCACGGATTGGGTGGTTTATAAAATGGAAATATGTGGAGCTCTGTTCTCCCAGTTCTGAAGCCTAGAAAGTTCAATATTAAGGTCTCCCTAGATTGAGTTTCTGGTGAGAACCCATTTGCTATTCATACATGGAGACTTCTTGCTGTATTCTTACATGGTGGAAAGAGTGAGTGGACTCTATTTAGCCTCTTATATAAGGGCACTAATCCCATTCCTGGATTTCCACCCTCAGGACCTAATCAACTCCTAAATCCCCCACTTCCTAATACCATTACTTTGGGAATTGGGCACACAGTCATTCAGACCAAGTAGTGCCCCCCAACCTTCCTGCTCCATCATCCCAGAAGTCCAGCTTTACTACTAGCATTTTAAGCTGGACATGGTGGTGCATTCCTGTAATCCCAGTACTTGGGAGGCTGAGACAGGAAGATCACAGGTTCGAGGACAACCTCAGCAAGTGGTAAGCCTAATCAATCTACTGAGACCCTGTTTCAAAATAAAAATAAAGTAGGACTGGGGATTTAGCTTGGAGGTATAATGCCCCTGGGTTCCATCCCCAGCACCACAAAAAATAAAATAAAATACTACTAGCATTTTAGCATATGTGCTTTCTGTATTTTCAACTGAATGTAGAGGGATAAAAGTAGCAGTATGCTCATTTTGTGTTGCAAAATTATTCACATAAAATGGATTTTTGAAGCTTCAGTTGGGAGGGATCACAGCTTACTAAAGAAAGAAACTTTCCATCAAAAATCCTACATCCAAAAGTTTGATTTTCTACATTGGGTCATTTATGATTATTTAATCTGGATCCAATATGCTTTCAAATATGATCACCTTTCCATGAACCTCTATGTCACTCAAAGTGATCTACCTACTGTCCTTTAAAGATGATAATATTTTTCTACCTCTATATCTTTATTCATGCTCCTCATGCACTCTGCCTTTTTTATTTATTTACTTATTTTTGGTACTAGCAGTTGAACCCAGAGGCACTCTACCTCCGAAATACACCCCCAGACCTATTTTAGTTTTTCTTTTGAAACGGGGTCTCACTAAGTTGCTGAGGGACCTTGCTAAGTTGCTGAGGCTGGCCTCAAACTTACGATCCTCCTGTCTCAGCCTCCCAAGTACTGGGATTACTGTCCTGTGCCACCACACCTGGATGTACTCTACCTTTTAAACTCTCTGCTGCAATTCTTCCACTCCTTGAGGACTTAATTCAACCTCCATCTCCAACAGGAAGCCATCCCTTAACTTCTCTTTTCCCTGGTCTTCTAAAGATTCAATGCTTATACTCATGGTATATAGGCTATACTCCTTATATACCTGCATATAAACTGCTTATATGCATTGCCTACATATTTGCCTTTTTATTCTTACTTTTTCTGAAATGTGCTTATGTCTTGACCCAACTAGGGAATAACCTTTTGGAGGACCTGGATTGTGTCCAGTGACCTCTTTGTCACTTTCCTAAGTATGCTACCATAAATATGTGATATATTTACTAATAAATTCAATGAGTAATTCTACTCCCTGATGAGTCCTGAAATGACTATTTGTATTAACAATATGATTACTTTGCTCACTAATGAAAATAAGAGCCTCTTAATCATCTTCCACATAAGATCCCTAGATTATTAGATCATTAGGAACAAATAGCAGTCACCCCTTCTTATATAGATGCTAGCATTGCAGCAGTGACCAGACATGCCTGAAGAAGTAGTGAACCAGAGCTCTTAATCATACCCTTTATTCATATTGGAATTGTTATTATGTTCATATAATATTTTAAAAGCCATCACATATTAAAAATAGCTAGTTAAATATATATGGTGCCCGATCATGTTTCAACTCTTTAACTTACCACAAATTTAAGCCAATTGATTGTCATTAATGTGACATGCAGCTTGATGGAGAAGAAGAATATCCAGAAAAGAATTAAAAAATCAAAGTCTAAATTTTATTAACTTCCTTGGGTTACATATTAAATTACCATTGATAAACATATTGACAATAATCATGATGAAAATATCAGTAAGGAGAAGTTAAGAAAACTTTCCATGGTAATACAGAAAGTAATAAAAGTATATAAGATCTTTCTCTAAGCTATAAAATTATTTCAGCAGGTAGGTACAATCCTGGTCAATTTGTAAAAATAATATGATTTTTAGAATAATTAATCATAGATTAAATGAATACTGTAAAAATTTTTTGCCTGTGTGCAATTCCTACTTATTTATTTTACATTTATTCAATTTAGGTTTTGAGGATTGAACCCAGAAGCATTCTATCTCTGAGCTACACCCCTAGCAATTTTTTATTTTATAATTTTATTGGGGTGTTGTAATTATACATCATTGTGAGATTCAAAGTGACACAAACATACAAGCACACAGCACTTTGTATCCTCCCTCTACATATATGTTAGAAAGATTGGCAGTGATACCTTCATGTATGGACATAACATTATTTGAACTGTTCCTTTCCTCAGGCCTCATTTATTCCTCTTTCTACCTTTCCAGTCTTAAAATTGAGGCATTTTGTTGCCACTTTATTGATTTTAATTTTACCTTATCACCTTAGAGTTATATACAAAGGCATGAGTATTCTCAAAAGACAACTATCTTATCTTGTAGGAAAACATGGCTGGTTTTGGTGGCACACACCTGTAATCCAGTACTTGGGAAGCTGAAACAGGAGAATCCCAGGTTCAAGACCATACTCGACAAATTAGCAAGACCCTCAACAATCTAGCAAAAGCCTATTTCAAAATAACAACAAATTGAAAAATGATTGAGGGCGTGGCTTGAAGGAAGAATACCAATGATTCAATCAATAGTACCAAGAGAAAAGAAAAAAAGGGAAGGGAAGGGAAGGGAAGGGAAGGGAAGGGAAGGGAAGGGAAGGGAGAGAAGAGAAGAAAAAGAAGAGAAAAGAGAAGAGAAGAGAAGAGAAGAGAAGAGAAGAGAAGAGAAGAGAAGAGAGGAGAAGAGAACAAAAGAAAAGAAGGAAGATTTTGAGTCTTATTCTAAAGCAAGTATGATCTTTTTTGTATGGCCTTAAATATGCAGTTAGGACTAGAAGCACAGTACAATGGCAGGATGCTTGCCTAGCATTCATAATGCTCTGGTTACAATACCCAGCACTGCAAAACAAAACCACAAACAAAGCCAGATGACCTGTAGTCCAAATATGTAAAAAGAGAAAGTGTTTCCTCTCTTTTGGATTTTTATATACAATATACATTATTGATAAATGTTTTATTCAATTCCTGTACAACAAATTATTTTTGAATCTGAGTCTATACCTTAAACATAACATATAATAACATTTCATACTCACTGAACCAGTATCTCCAGACTGAAGTTTGTGGATCATCTCCAAAAAACCAACACCGCCAGAAGAAGCCTTCATGATGGTATATAACAGATATTTCCTCATATTCTCTCACTTCTTCATCATACTGTGAAATATAATATTGAAAACTTAAAATTCGTGTTCCCCAATGAAATGTCACTTTTCATGGAATTCTAAAACATATTGAAATACTAATTATCTGCAGCTTACAAAGTACGAAGTACGTTTTAGTATATGCTCTCTACCATTTACTTTCTGAGTGCTTCTTAAATTTTACTGTGCACAACTAGAGACCTTGTTGAAATACACATTTGATTAATTACTTCCTGATAGTGCCTAAAATTTTGCATTTTAAATAGCTCCTATGTGAGACCATTGCTGCAAATTTTTGGACAGTAATTTGAGTAGAAAACTTCCAACTATAGTATAGAGCCATACTAATAAAAACAGCATGAAACAGCATGGTGGTGGCACAAAAGCAGACACATAGACCAATGGAGCAGAATAGAAGACTCAGAAACAAATCTTCACACATACAGCCAATTGATTTTTGACAAAGGAGCCAAAAACATACACTGGAAAAAAGCCTCTTCAACAAATGGTGTTGGAAAAACTGATTAACCATATGCAGAAAATGGAAATAAACTACCCTTTCTCACCCTGTACAAGAGTCAATTCAAGATGGATCAAAGACCTGGAAATTAGACCACAGACCTTGCAGCTACCTGAAGAGGGCATAGGTCCAACTCTTCAACACATAGGCACAGACAAAGATTTCCTCAACAAGACCCCAAAGGCACAAGAAGTTAAAAAGAGGATCAATACGTGGGATTGCATTAAACTGAAGAGCTTCTGCACAGCAAAGGAAACTATCAAGAACCTCAATAGAGAGCTGACAGAATGGGAGATTTTTGCCAGCTACTCCTCTGATAGAGGACTAATATTTAGAAATACAGAGAAGTCAAGCAACTCGCCGCTAGAAAACAAACAACCCAATCTAAAAATGGGCAAGTGAATCAAATAGACTGTTCACAAAAGAAGAAATACAAATGGCCAATAAATGTATGAAAAGGTGTTCAACATCATTAGCAATCATAGAGATGCAAATCAAAAGTACCCTGAGATTTCACCTAACCCCAATTAGAATGGCAACCATTAAAAACACAAATAATAACAAATACTGGTGAGGATGTGGAGAAGTAGGAACTCTAATACACTGTTGGTGGGATTGCAAATTTGTACAACCACTTTGGAAAACAGCGCGGAGGATCCTCAGAAGAGTAGGAATGAAACTACCACATGACCCAGCATTATCACTTCTAGGTATCTACCCAAAATAATGGAGACCAAACTACCAAACTGATGCATGCATATCTATGTTTATAGCTGCACAATTCACAACTGCCAAACTATGGGACCAGCCAAGATAACCATCAACAGATGAATGGGTTAGAAAACAATGGGATATGTACTCAGTGGAATTTTTCGAAGCCATCAAGAAGAACAAAATTATGTCATTTTCAGGGAAATGGATGGAACTGGAGAACATTATGCTAAGTGAGATTAGTCAGTCACAAAAAGTGAAAAGTCGGATGCTCTCCCTAATATGCGGAACCTAGGGAGAATAGGTCGTAGAAGGGACTCCAAAGATGGAGAAAACCTCAGATGAGTAAAGAAGGTGACCTAACTGAGGGAGATGGGAGGGGGAAGAGGGAAACACCCTAATGCACAGGATGTACATACACAAACTTATCAAAGTCAACTACTATGCTGCGCACAAGAAGGAGGGAAGGCAGAGGAAATGGGGGTGGGAATTGGGGGAGGGCCAATTAATTGACTGATATGTGCATATATACTTCTACCACCCTGAAACCCATCAGATGTATAATTACAATGCACCAATAAAAAAGAACGATTATTGCTCCAAAATAAGAAGGAAATGTAAAAATGTTTATATTCTTTTAGTGTGGTGCTATGTAGACAGGTAATCATTATACTTTTCTCTTTATTATTGTGTGTTAGAATTTTTATAATGTTTTAAATATCAAAAAATTTAAATGAAGAATAAGTGCATAGTATTTGCCTTACAGTATGCTCAACATATGTCATTGTATGACTGGCCACCTAATTATCAGCAATTTAAATGGAAAGCTTATATTTCACATACACTTGAATTTTAATAATACCCAGAAGAGAGCCTATTGACTTTAAGCAAGGTGACTAAAGTATCAATGCTCTTAAAATGATATTAGTTAATTAATTACTTCATGAATCTATATGTAAATATAGACTAAAATTTTATTTTAATTAAATATTATATATTTCTTCTACATGTCCCCTAGAGAATACTTATATAGCCATTAGTACAAAAGCCCATAGTATGAACTTTTTCTATGCTCACAAGTAACTTAATTATGCTTCATATTTAGATTAGTGAGACTGGAAAAAACGTCTCTGAAACAAAAATACATTGAAAAATACTGCAGCCAAGGTAGCTCCATTGTTTTTTTTTTTCAAAATAATGTGATTAGGAAGTTGAGACTTGGATAGTTAAGCATTATTTGTTGGAAAGATTAAAGGATAAGGCAAGATAGAGTAGGAGAAACCCTAGACTAAAAGACATATTTTAAGAAAATTAATTTTATTACTTTATTATTATTATAACTACAAACTATATTTTAAGTGCATTGCTTATTAGAAGTATTTAGGGAGATCAATTGAATGGATAGGATAATTTTTCTAATGAAAGCAAGTGCTTCTAAATATTTTAGGGGAATTCAACCGATATTTTTCTTACATTTTATAACTATGATTTGTGTATATGTATGTAGTATTTTAATTGCAATGGCTATAAAGGAAATGTATTTCAAAATGCTGGAAACCAGTTCAGCTCAAAATGATCTATGTTATTGGCAACTGGAAGATTGTAACTACTTTATATGATAACATATTTAAACAATGTAGAGGTAGCTCTCTATACTTCTCCAAATCTCTTGACTATATAACAATATATTCTCCAAATTTATTTCCATGGTTAAATAAATTTTATCATATAAAATAGAGCATGTTTAAGATAAAAATGTTATAAATGTATATTACTAGACCCATAATTATTGATTCAAACTCTCTGAACAGTGAAGGGTAGGAAACTACACTTTCAAAATTATTTCCAGGTAATTAATTCTATAGCACACAGTAGTTCAAGAACCCTTGAGCTCGGAAGTGGACAAACAGAAAAGTAGCTACAGATGAAATTTGTCAGTTGTTCCATTTGCAATCACCTTTAAATATTTGTGTAATATGAAAGGAGAGTGTGGGTGGGACTAGCTAAACAACATGACATAAAGGATTAACTGCATATAAATATTTATTTTTCTCTCCCTCAATTTATTCTTTCTTACAAAACTGCATTACCTGCTGAGGACAAGCAATATCTAATATGTACAACATTATGGCCTCATATTTTTCTTTCCTTCCTCAAAATAAATGTAACACTAACTTCTCATCCTGTATAATTCCATATTAGAAAACAGACATAAATGCACTAAGTTCTAATAATTTTTGATTCTTTAATTAATTTCTCATTTCTAGGAATTAATATTCTAAGTATTATTCTCAATACACAAATAGTACATAGAGGGTCCAGAATAATTACCACCATTATCAATGATTTTTTTATTCCTTTATCATTTGCTGACTTATTTAATATTTTAATACGTTGGTAGCAATGAGACTTTAGTAATTATTGAAAATATGCCATGAATCTAAAAGATGCACACTAGGAAGTGCATGTCTATGAAATCGAAAAATGAAAACTCATTTTCTCTCAGTAGGTACTTTTTGGTGAGTTGAAGATGCATTTACTCTATCAAATTAATTATTAAAATTATAGCAGAAGTATTAAATAATTAACTGATCTGCCAATAACTTCTTAATTTTCCTTCTTACAAACATGTGGCAAATATAATATATATCCTGAAATAATGAAGTAATCAGGAAATAATAGAATACTGGACTGAGAAACAGGATATCCTAGGTTTTATTTGTTGCTTATTCATGAGTTCTGTTAGCTTAAGTCATTCACTCCCCCTTTTTGAATATCAAATTTTTCATCTGTAAAATACATTCAGTGAATGTTTACTGAGAGCCGACTATATTTTAGTCAATGCACTTGTCACTGTTCATTAAAAATAGATTTTTTTAATAATGTAATCAGCTTTGTGTGATAAAAAGAGCAATAGATGGGAGGTGAGGTTATTGATGCTTATTACTGCTTGTACTAAATGATTTCTAGGATCACTTTCAGGTCTAACATTGTAGGATTCTATTTGTTGTCTGCAAGTGCTGTTCATAGAGGTCTAATACTATTCCCTGAGAAAGACTGAAAGTTCCTATCGAGGGCTTGTAAACTTATCATAGATTCAAATGGAACAAATGATAGCCTGTGTAGTATGCATCAGAGATGCCAGAAAAGATTTCTCCAGTCAGTATTACTGAAGCATTATTTCACCCTTAGAAATGTATTTCTTTTATCTCTTTAGAAGGTAAATACCCATAGGAGTGGTAGCACTTTAAAACTAACCCAACATCGATGTGCTTATTAATTTGCCAGAACTTTAGCTTACAACAGGCTTTTAATAGTGATAGGTGGAAATGTCAATAGCATTCACTAGTTAGGAACTGCAGAAATGAAAGCCCCTCTGAAAGGGAGAATGGCATAAAAAACAAAAAAAAAATGATAGCATGAAAAGAAACTTTAGTCAAACTCTGAATTTTCTGAGAATAAACACTTCAGCATTTCCATACTCCTTGGACATAGCAATCCAGAGAATTTTGTTTTGAGCTGTCTCTTCTTCTGTAATATGAACATTTTCTTAAGAGGAGCAATAGTTATTCTTCTTTACTGGAGAGGTACTTCAAAGTGTAGATATGTTTGTCTGTATGAAAAAAATTGCAAGAAAAATAAGGATTGTTCACTAATGGATGAGGAGTATTGTTTTGCAACATGATTATATTTGACTGTACTGACACTGAAGTTTGAGGAAAGGTTTTCATTCAAAAGTGAACTTTTTCATAAAATACCATTTCTTATTGGACTAAAGTTCTGACAAAACAAAAGCAAAAATTACTTTCAGCAGATCTAAAAGAGAATTTTTCCTCATGAGAGCTCATCTAGAAAAATGGAATGTCTCAAATTTATTTAATAATTGGATAAAAATATTTGCTTTTGTTTTACCCTTTAAGTCTCTACATATGATCAAACATTTTGAAATATTAACTAAAAAGAAAATCATATCAACAACATTTTGAAAACTAATAATCCAGGTTAACAAATTTTAGTATGAGAATTCCTGGTTTATAAACCTGCTTTACTTTCCATTTATATATCAGTTTTTCCTGTGATGCTCAGCCTTGGTTTCATATCTCCAATCTATAAACCAACATTGAAAAGTAATTACTAAATTTAAAAAGGAAATTTATTAAAATTAAACCCCAAAGAATTATGCTACAACCATATCAATTTTCAAAAGCAGGTTTCCTTTATGAACAATTGTTCAAAATCCCATACTTTTTAAAGAATACATTTGAGTTCTGTTTACCTCTTCTTCAATGTCCAACATTCCATTGTTAGAATCAAAACTTTCACAGGTCTCTGTTGCAAGTAACCAATATTCTGTTCCAAATGCTATCAGAAACAAAATAATGCCAATAGCCCCAATAATTCCTGCTATGAAAGCAGCAATTCCAATCTTCATGATAGAACTGGTAGATTCGTTGCTAAAATTGCATGCAAAAGAGGCACCGAAGTGACCAGTTGCTAGAGCACAGCCCGTGGGTCTCAACAGAAGACACTATTTTAAGACTAGGATTAACATCTTTTTTGCGACTCGTCTAGGTTTCACTAGGCTGTGGAAGAAGAGCTATTAAAGGCAGATGACCTGGTTCAATTAAGCCATTAGGCTATCTACAACAAACATGCTCCAAATTTGCTTCCTACAAAAATAAATAAATAAATAAATAAGCCCCTTGTTCGTTCTCTCTCTCTCTGTCTCTCTCCTCTCTCTCTCTCTCTCTCTCTCTCTCTCTCTCTCTCTCTCACACACACACACACACACACACACAAATTTCAAGACGTCATTCTGGAAAACAGAAAAAGAGAAAATATAGTATCTGCTTTTCTCTTCCATGTGAGCAGAGTTAGTGATATGTGTGATATAAGTAGCTACCTGGGGTGAAGATCACAGATTATCATGATTATTCTTCAGTAACTTGCAATAAACATCATTTAGTAATAATCATGTGAAAAACCCTCAACCAAACAGTAGTAAACACAGTATATATAAAGTAGTCTTGAAAACTCAGCAGAGAAGCTGTAAGCATGGCTTTCTACAAATGACATAAAAATTTAAATATTGACAATTTTACAAAAATGGATAACTACTTCTCCAGTCATAAGAAATATGCTATAACTTATACAATAATTAGGCTAGACTGGCACCAATGAAGATATGTATTCTGACAATCATGTATTTGATTAGTTTTAAGTACATTTAGAGAAGTGGGATTTTATAGAAAGCCAACGAGATCAGAGGTTCCTTGTTTTAATGATGGTGGAAAAGTGAGTAGCAGTATATCATTACATTAGAAGAATAATGTTTATAGTTAGCTTGGGTTTGAATTTCACTTATTCTACTTACTAGTTCATGGCCTTGAGCAAGTCTCTAAACTTAAGTTGCTATAGCATTGAAATAATAATAATACTAGTGATAACTAGCTTATATTTTTTGTTGGTAAGATATAGTACACATAAAGCATATAATGTCTGGCAAATCACAATCAAAAAATACATCTTTTTGAGCACTTTCTTTGGAAACAGTTCCATGTGAAACCTTTAGATATAAAAATAAGCACAGTATATATCTGTCCTTATGGAAACTATTACTGGTTAAGAAAAAAAGTTGCACACATGGGTCAAATAAAAATTATATAAGACATAAATTCAAGTGCTTAAATTATTGCTTGGGAGAAAAGCTAGATCATTGCACGCTTTCTATTTGTTAAGCACTGTGTGAACTTTTATGGAGAGTGGAATAGTTATATAAAACCTAGTAATTCTTAACATTTGCAGGGATTATTTCAGAGAGAGAAGAGAGAGGGGAAAGAGAGAGAGTAAGAGAGAGAGAAGAGAGAAATGTGATATATAGTTCAAAGAACATTATAGTGACTCAGAGAACAAGGTCAATGAAGGATTTAGACAGGTGGCAGGAATATGGGTGACAGGTGTAAAGACTTGGAGTGGCTGTGGCAGGAATATAGACTTTGTCTAACTGCCCTTAAGGGCTTTCTACCCAGCTTGGATCCCTCATATCATGTAAAGCAAAGAATGCAAGCTCTCCCCTAAAACTTCAGCCTAGTCAGATGAATATGTTGTTCCTTAAATGAATGAAAGACAGCTGGAAAAGCCACATAAAGAAGATAAACCAAACATTCTTCACTTGGCAAAGCTCCTTATGGTGTCAGGCCAAGAGAAGAAGTTGGGATAAGACATTGGTGCTTCTTTTTCAAGGTGGTCATCCCTGTCAGCATTAAATAAAAGACTATAATCAACTTTATTGCTGAATAAAGCTAATGTACAGAGATTTATAGATCAACTGTGGACCAGAATCTTATGTAGGTCATTTTTGCTTCCACATAAAAGTTACTTCTCAGCTTTTATAAAAAGAAGTTGTATCAGTGACAAAGAGATGCTCACTAAAAAAGAAGAAAATAGAAATAAATACCAGAACCAGAGAAGGGGTAAATTCAACTAGATGGGAAAATAAGCAAAGGAGAAATAACACTATATCAAACAGAAAATATAACACAAAATGACAGGAAACAAAAATGATTTCTCAATTATAACATTGAATGTCAAGGGTCTAAACTCCC
>PVJS01051876.1:0-13820 GCA_004027185.1 Glis glis
GTACTATACTCTATGTAAATGGCTAACAGTCCATTGCAAACATACTGAATGTACAAATCTTAGTGCTGGTGCTGAAATCTCTTCAGAGTAGTCATCAGAATTTAAAAGTTTGTTTAAAAATTTGCAAGCATCAAGTGTCAATCAGAACTGAAGATGAAACACTAATGAATGTTGAATTCTCGTGCTTTAGTTGTACTTCCTTTTTAGATTTTTCAATTCTCTGCTATTTTTACCGTAACTGTTTCATTTCAATTTCCTACACGCTAACTTCATTTGTGAGATTGAAATAAAATTGCAGTATATACATGTTGCCCGTTTGTGACACTTAGATGGTCTTCCGAAATAGTTTGTTAATTCTAAAATAAGTTACCTTGGATGTAAAAAAGAAACCTCTTAAAGTCTGAGACTTCACAACTTAAAGTTTACATATCACAGCACTATTTTTTAAGGATTTCATAAAAGTCAGAAGTACTAAGCAATGTGCACAAAGGGAGTACATGATACTATATCTGTTTTTTGTTTGAAATAACAGTTGGGTGTCCCTTATTTCTCTTGGCACTGCTTGATACAGTGTCTTACTTATAGTTAAGACGGTGATAAATGTTTAATTTTACTCCATTCTGGTCTATAACCATGGTCAGATGCTTCAGCATATTTATGCAGTTAAAAGTTTTCTTTATATAGTTTGCAAGGTAAATGACATTGTATGGTGCTAGGCGTGGTGACCCACACCTGTAATCCCAGTACTTGGGAGGCTCATACAGAAGGATTGCAAATTCGAGGATAGTCTCAGCAACTTAGGGAGACCCTGTTTCAAAATAAAAAAGGGCTGGGGGTTTCACTTGGAGGTAAAATGCCCCTGACTTCAATCCCCAGTACACCCCCCCCACACACACACACACAGAAACAAAACAAGCAAAAAATTGTTTGGTGGGAGAGAGAGAGAGAGAGAGTGAGTGTGTGTGTGTGTGTGTGTGTGTGTGTGTGTGTGTGTGTGTGTGTGTGTGTTTACTGGGGATTGAACCTAGAGGCATTCTACCTTGGAGCTATATCCCTAGCCCTATTTTATTTTTTATTTTGAAACGGTGTCACTATGTTGTGGGGCTCGCCACGTTGCTGCAGCTGGCCATGAACCTGTGATCTTCCTGTCCCAGCCTCCCAACTATTGGGATTACAGGCTTATACCACTGTGCCTGGCTCCTTAATTCATTTTAAATGTTGTAAAATCTTTTATATATAGTGTTTATACATTATGCTCATTTCTTAAAACCTATTCTACATATTTATCCAGCCTTACATTTATCTGTTATAAAGTATTAATTTTGAGTTCCATTTTAAAATTCTAATGTTCACTAGAAATATAACAATCATCTTTTTTCTTTTTACCATACCCCCATTTTTCTTTTTCCCCTCCATTGTCTCCTCTATTTCTATGGACCACGTGTTCCTGTCATTTATGGGCATTTGTAGCCAGTGCAGAACCCACCATTTTAGAAATAGCTGATCTTTCTCTGTGTCCCATCTCAGGTTGTGCTTCTCTTCATATACAAACCAGAATGTTTGTCTATAAACTAAAATTACTTCCTGTCCAAAAAGTAAGCAACAGATGCTAATCTTTTAAATTCGCCCAGCTACAAGTTTTTATCTCCTAAGTTTTACATATACTTTCAATGCCATCGTAAAGAATTGGCCTTCTTATGAAGTTTGGTTTATAGTGGTGTGCTGCAGGATCTCTAATTCCTTTATGTAGCCATTGTAATTTTACAACCCCTCTACCCCTTCAGTTCTGTTGATGATAAATATAAAAACTACATCACATAAAGAAAACTACGAGAAGGGGCTCCAGATTCCTTTCCATGGATACAATAAAACCCACTTTCCTGAAAGCACTTGCTCTGGCATCCACTTAAACGCCAGGCGTGTTCCTAGCAGTACCATTTTTGTTTTTAATAGAAAGAGGAATTAGTACCTGTGCATCTCTCCAAAGCTCTGAGAAATGAGAAAAGGATCCTAAGAATATACCAAAATGACTGATGCTTAATACCTCTGACTTTTCATTGAAAGCAAAGCCAGTTAGTATTTATAACCTAGATGTTTTTGAAGTCAAAACTTGATGTGTTTATAAGGAATCCCTGACTGAGTGAACAAAATTCCTTAGGTACTTTCAACTACACCAAGATGTAGAGAGCGTTTAATTGTAAGAATATTTTTCTTGACAACAGACATATGTGACTAAGAAGCTAAAGTTAGCAACCCCTCAAGAAAAGCCATTTATTTAAGCCAAGCGTTGTCAGAGGTTCTGTGTTCCCAACATCAAACTGTGGATCCCAACGTCAGCCAAGTTTGTACCCCTTATGACATTATCTCTAGGTGATTTTTGAGGCATCAAGGGATTTTTTTTGTATCTGGGTTTTTTGTTTTGTTGTGGTTCTAGGAATAACCCAGGAATGTTCTACCACTGAGCTATACCGCCCAGCCCTTCTTTAAATTTCTTATTTTTTAAACTTTGTGTGTGTGGTACTGGGGATTGAACCCAGAGGCACTCTACCTCCTAGCTATAACCCCAGCCCTTTTTTATTTTTTGTTTTTGAAACAGTGTCTTACCAGGTTGCTGCCTTGAACCTGTGATATTTCTGTCTCAGTCTCCCAAGTACTGGGTTTAGAGATATGCACCTCTATACCTGGCTACATTTTTTATTTTGAAATAGGGTCTCATTGAGTTACCAAGTGCTGGCTTGAAACCTGTGATCCTCCTGTCTCAACATCTGGCGTACTGAGATTACAGGCATGTGCCACAATACCCAGCTTATATATGTTATTTAGTAATAGCAGAAAAAAATGAAAACTTCAAATTTTATAATGTCTAAAATTGGTTAGAAAAAAGAAAGTAAAATACTGCAGTAAATTTAGGTCGTAACAGTCACTATCAATGGTCAAGTCACAAGGAAATTGAGCCCTTTGGTAAGGAGATGTGTTTTAAAAACTGCTAAAAGTATGAACTACATAAAGTCTAAATAATTTTTCTTTATAAAGTAATAGTTATTGTGAAAGGGTAATAAATGACTTGATCATGATGGCTTAGGAAGTTATAGAATTTGCCACATTTATTGGTTATTTCTGTTGAAATCTGAAGGAAGTGATACATGTGAAAGTCAATGAAGGGAAACAAACTACTTTTCAACCGTAGGTGTTCTCTGCTGCACAGACTTCTCTAAACGTAAGAGTTAGCATCATTCAAGGCACATTGCAGGCATCGAGTTCTTGCTGATTAACATACAGAATAAATAAAAGCTGAAACTTCAGTTGGGTGTGTGAACCAAGGATCACTGAGCTGCACTCTAGCCTTGTGAAGCACATTAAATACTCAGATGAACCAAGCAGAGTAGAGCCTGTGGAAGCTTCCCAAATAGACCACAGGATTCCTGAGTGGAGGAGGAAAACCCAGAACCCAGGTAAGATGGCAGAAAGGAAAGAGAACACTGTCAGATTTCTGCTCTTCCTTTACCTCACCTTTTTAAGGCGTATAACTCCTGGTAGTGAGAACACACAAATATGCCAGTGAGCTGGTCACTAAGTTCAGCCTTGTCTCGACAAAAATTGAAGTCTGAGAGAATATAGCTTTCCATTTTAATAGTTATTAGAAAAGCTTACACATGTCATTAGAAAGCCAAATTTGTTAGACTGACTGCCTTTAACCCTTAATAAAACACCTGTATACAAGTGACAACCTCATAGTTTATTGTGTTGTAAATCTGATAGAACTTTCCCTTCAATTCCCAGTAAGATATCTTTAGCAGTAGATAACTGAATTCTAAAAATATACTTAAATCACTAATAGAGGCAGTGAATAATGTTCCTTTTTTGGGGGTTGGTGTTTAGTCAATAGTTGGTCTTCCAAGGCTTAGAATACATAGAAGGTCATGTAGTTTTGTGCTTTGGATTGCATAGGAAATAGTGCTCAGAAAAAAATAAATTTACATTGATAGGTATTTATAGTGAGGAATGCTTAATTCATTATAAGATCAAAACTTTACATTCAAGTCTATAGAAAAGATTCTTGGCTTAAAATGTGCTGTAGGGCTGGGGAGAAGCTCAGTGGTAGAGTGCTTGCCTGCTTGCATAAGGTCTTACGGTCCCATCCCCAGCACTGGAACCTTTTTAAAGGGCCTCACTAGGTTACTTAGAGTTACGCAGTTGCTGAGGCTGGTCTCAAACCTGTGATGCTCTTGCTTCAACCTCCCAAGTACTGGGATTACAGGTGGGCATCACCACACTTGGCTCTATGTTCTTTAATTGCATTTGGGGAACTAAGGTTCCCCCCTCTTTTTTTTTCTTTAAAGGCGTTTTGTTTTTGTTTTGTTTGCAGTACTGGGGATTGAATCCAGGGGCATTCTACCTCTGAGCTACACCCCCAGCCTGATTTTTTATTCTTTATTTTGAAACAGGATCTCACTAAGTTACGGAGGGTTTCACTAAGTAGCTGAGGCTGGCTGTGAACCTGGATCCTCTGGTTGAGACTGGGATTACAAGTGTGCGCCACCATGCCCGGCTTAAAGGCATTCTTTTATAAAAGGTTTTCAAGTTTATCAGTTTAAGATTTTCATTGCCACAGGATGGTGGCACAGGCCTGTAATCCCAGTACTTGGGAGGCTAAGAAAGGATCACAGGTTTGAGGCCAGCCTCAGCAACTTAGACCCTGTTTCAAAATAAAAAAAAAAAAATAAGGGCTAGGGGTATTAGCTGGGAGGTAGAATGTCCCTGACTTAAGTCTCCAGTACAAAAAAAAAAAAAAAAAAGACTTTCATTGCCACTATACCCCAAACCCAGGTGCAGGCCTGGTTTGTTGTGTCAGCAATGGCAGTAGGAATTTCAGGAAGTTTCCCTAGACCCTTTATCCTCAGGTCTGCGTTTTGTTTACTCTGGGTGTTGGACTAAATGTCACTGCAAACCCCACCTAATGGCCATAGGCCATGAGGCCTCCCCGGTGCCAGTGCTTGGGCACCGAGAAGCTAGGTGAGACGCGCTCGAGCAGAGCCGAGTGAGTCCCCACGCCTCAACGCAGCCCTCGGAGGGTTGGCGAGAGGTGCTGACTTACCAACTAACATTTCCAGGGAGAAGAATAGTTCATCTCTGAGTCAAGTAAGGAAGGTTTAGATATTTAAAAACTCTATTAAGATCTAGGTATTGTTTCCTACCTATTTATTATTAAGAGGGTGAGAGTTGCAGGCCTGAGCCAAGAGTGGACAGTTTGGTTTTCTTACTGTAGATAGCCCATGCCTCATTGAAAGTTAAAATTGCAAAAATTTAATTTGGGGATAATTGGTCCTTACAAAACCATTGCATCTGCAGGAACACATGGCTAAAAGACTGGCCGAGCCTCTGCTTTGCTTTCTTAGGCTGGATCGCACGTGCTTGCTCTGTGTTCTTCCAGCTGTGCTGCTCCGTCTCCGGTTGGTGTGCGTAATCCCAGGCAGGGCATCCCACTGGGACCCTGTGGTCTTCAGTTATCTCATTGCTTTTCTGTAAGGTCTCTTCTCCCTCTAAAATTTAGTTTTGGTCAGGCATAGTGGTGCATGCCTATAATCCCTCCCAATACTTGGGAGGCCAAGAGAGGAGGATTGCAGGTTTGAGGCCAACATCAGCAACTTAGATCCCGTTTCAAAATAAAGAGGGGGGGTGGCTTAGAGATAGAACACCCCTGGGTCCGACCCCCGTACAGGAAAGAAAAGTCTTCATTTCTGAGTGTCGTCCTTCAAAGTGTACCCTCTGCAACTACGGGTCACTTTATTCCATTTTGATCCAAAAGGAGCAAACATGCCCGAGTTTTGATCTCTGGTGTTAAACACAGCCATTCATTGTTTAAAAACGTTAGAACTTAGACTAAGATGTATTTCAGGGCATTTTCCTGTCATGTATGAGGCCCTGGGTTCGATAAGTATGTTCCAACTTGGAAACATACACCCTAGGTGTGAATGAGGAAAATCAGCTGCTGGCCATTTGAGGTCAGAGTGTTGTGTGGTGTTCGGGGCGTGCTGCCCCTCCTCCCGTCGCTGTGCCTGCACGTTCACAAGCTGACACCCAGTTATCTACTGGCTTTGATGTGGGGGCACGTGCTGCAGTTCAGAAACACCGATCTCCGGATACAGAGATCACACCGGGTCCACGCCCGCTTTACGATGTCAGTGACGGTCCTTTGGGCTCTCAGGCTCAGGAGCTATTTCTAAGCCAGTGGACTGCAGAGCTGGCTGCGGCGCAGTAGTTCTTTTCCTGGGGAGAATGCACATCAGCAGTTTTCATAGCCCCGGAACCTGCTGTGCTGCTGTTTATTCTGTCGCTGTCGTCCTTGAGAGGAAAAAAGGGGACACACTGCTCTCCCGTCACCCCTCACTATACATAAGTGTATAAATTCCATTCCTGTTCCTTTTGTGTGTGTGTGTGCGGTGCTGGGGATGGAATCCAGGGGCATTCTACCTCTGAGCTACATCCCCAGCCCTATTTTGTTTTTATTTTGAAACGGTCTCACCAGGTTGATGAGTCTCACTACTTGCTGAGGCTGTCCTTGAACCTGCAATCCTCCTGTCTCGGCCTCCCAATACTGGAATTACAGTTGTGCGCCACTACGCCTAGCCTGTTCCTTATTTTTAACCCAGAAGACTGCTGCAGTAATTTCTTGACAAACTGAGTAGCCTTTGATAACATTTGAGTGGTCTGGGCCCTTACTTGTTCTTAAGTAGATGGATAGCTGGGACAAAGTCAGAGACTGAAATAGAAGGGATTCTAAAAGAGAGGTCCTGCTTTGCTGGTGTTCTTTAACTTTGGTTCTTGAGTGGGTGGATGTGTGTGTGTGTGTGTGTGTGTGTGTGTGTGTGTGTGTGTGTTGGGATTCATTTCTTGTTAGCAGTAGGACTTGGCTTTTCGTGATGTGTGTTTCTAATAAAAGTGAATGAGCTAGGAAGAAAATTCTATCTTGACATCTGTAGTTGATGCAAAACATTTCTATAATAATTATAGTATTTATGTGTTTTTACAGTTTTTGTTTTGTTTTGTTGGCTTTTGAGGAACCCTCTTTACAGTCTGTAATTATAGGGACACACTGAAAGTTTGTACTGGTGGGGAGAGGAAGAAGGCCAGGCCACACCTGTGCCGGGAGCAGAGCAGAATTTCATTCAGGAGTCTCACTGGTGAGGTCTAGTCGAAAGCTTTCTGTTGCTAGCCCCTAGGAGGAGGTTTCAAAACCTTCTGCTTGACCTAAACAAAAATTAGTTCCATTGTGCTTTTTGCTGACCCTCTTGGATCAGGATGAACATGTACATGAATGGCAGGAAAGCTTGGTTGGCATTTTTTTATGTATTGGAGGGGGGAGTCAGGTAGTTAGTAACGACCCTTAGAAGCACATACACAGTTTCCATTGTGAGATTTAGAATGTCAAATACATTTTCCTTTTCAGACCTATCAAGTTGGTAGTCCAAAACATACACTAGAATAGCACAATAGATAAAAAGGGAATTTCTTAGGGATAGTCAGAGCCCATGGCCTCTCACAGCATACACTGGAGCTGGAATCTCACATCATCTTGCTTTGCTGCAAATTTTAGAACTAGAAATGCGCATGTGCGTTCTTACAGGATTATGCAGGGCAGTTTTCTTTGCTAAAGATAATAAACATTTGCAGCCCATGAACTGGGACTTTATAATCAGTGAGAAGCCTCTACAGGCGGCATGCACTGAAATTACACTTTAAAAGTAGACTTAAATGTACACAAAACTATTTTAATTATAATTATGAATCCGTTTATATGAGTACAGAAACTCATGTATCTTATCTCATGGAATTTATGAATTATAGGCCTTGCTGAATTCAGGAGAAAGCAAACGGATGCAACTCGCTTTAAGTCAACATATTGTAAATTTCTGCGTGATTGACTCAAGTCATTTGAAAGTCTAAATAAAACATGATCTCGTCAGGAAACATCATCTTCTAAGCTCGGCATCTGCTCTTAAGAAGGGGGAGTGGAAGAGAGGGTGTGATCTGGAGCCGAAATAGTTGGCAGAGTAGGATCGGACAGCACCTGAGTTTTGCACCAAAGTTTCAAATGTGAATAAACAAAAAGAAGGACCACTTGTAAGCCAACCTAGGAGGACTTGCCGGAAAGTAGCTCCTGCTACACAATACAGTGCCTTCAAAAGATGCTCTGTGTGAATTGCATGCAATTTCATGTAACCTTGAAGTGTAACCTGTATGTGCATGACCTGTCTAGAATGTGTAATGTTAGGATTCAGCAGAGAGGGGCCTGGCCCTGGCACTCCGGTGGATCAGCGAGCCTGCTGAAGTCATTGAACTGATGTGACTAGGTTTGCAGTCTCAGACCCCTGGGTTTGCATTTGCAGCCTCATTGTTGAAATCCAACCCCTCTCTCCCTTTCAACTTTCTTTCCTACTTTGCAGCTTTGCTGGCTTTAACTGCTTCATTCTTCTGCTTCTTGGTATCCTTTATTCTTTTGAAATAAAAAGATGAAACATTTAAAAGAGATTTGTGCTTATTTTACTGGTTGCTCTTCATTTACCAAAGGTACGTAACATGAAAAAAGTTTTGTGCTTTGATTGTGATTCGGACCTTAAAACAGTTCTAAAGCTGGAGGAGCTCGCTGAGCTGGTTCCTTCTGCATTCCCTCCCACCGCTAGGGGGCGCCCAGCAGGCTGCTCTAACGCTCTCTAACAGTGCCCTGGGAACTCGGCAATGTCTTCACTTCTGACACCCAGGGCCGTAGTGCACTCTCATGAACACCTGTCGATAAGTGAACAATCCCCCTAGGGCTACCAAATACCTATGCTTCTTAGCATCAAGTATATTTAGTGTGTAACCTGGGACTGGTATACCCTTGCACAATCAATGGTGTGAGCATATCGGGGTTTAGGGCATTGGAGGTAGAGGGAAGCCTTTGTGTACCTGCTCACCACCATCCTGCTCCTCTCTGGACTCCTTAGAAACCAGCTGCCTTTCAGCCAAGACCATTGCGAGTTGGGTTTCTTTAAATTAATCAATTTATTTATTTATTTATTGTGGTACTGGAGCTTGAACCCAGGACCATTCTACCTCCAAGCTATACCCCCAGCCCTTTTTATTTTTTGTTTTTGAAACAAGGTCTCACAGTAGGTTGCTGAGAATTGCCCTACTTTGCTGAGGTTGTCCTCAAACCTGCGATTCTCCCATCTCAGCCTCCCAACTACTGGGATTATAGGCGTGTGCCTCCATGCCCAGCTTACTAGCCTCACTTTAATTTCTGCTTTTATTTGTCAAAGTCAGGGAGGTGGAAAGATTGACCATAGGGTAACTTCAGTCCTGTCCTTTTCTTACCAGCCTTATTTTTTGTTTTTTTGGGCGGTACCAGGAATTGAACCCAGGGGCTTTCTACCTCTGGGCTACACCCCCAGCCCTATTTTTTATTCTTTATTTTGAAACAGGGTCTCACTAAGTTGCGGAGGGCCTCACTAAGTAGCTGAGACTGGCCGCGAACCCAGATTCTCCGGTCTCAGCCTCCCAAGTACTGGGATTACAAGCGTGCGCCACCACGCCCGGCTTTTACCAGCCTCATTTGTGTGTGTGTGTGTGGTACTGGAGACAGAGCCTGGGGCATTCTACCTCCGAGCTATACCCCCAGCCCTATTTTATTCTTTCTACTTTGAAATAGTGTCTCACTAAGTTATGGAGGGCCTCACTAAGTTGCTGAGGCTGGCCTCGAAACTGCAATCCTCCTGTCTCAACCTCCCAAATACTGAGCATGTATACCCAGCTTACAAGCCTCATTTCTAAATAGGCTTAATATGTCAGCGTTCCATCACTATGACATAATACCTGAGATTATCAACTTAAAAGAAGGAAAGGTTTATTTGGCCCACAACTTCAGAGGTTTCAGTCTAATGGTCCATGGCAGCACAGTACCTCACAGTGGGGGCGTGTGGCAGAGGAGGACTGTTCACCTCATCGTGGCCTGGAAGTAAGGAGAGGAAAGGGCTGGGGTCTCAATATCCCCTTCCAGGGCACCCCCCCCCCCCGTGAACTAACCTCCTGCCACTGGGTCCCACCTCCTAAAGGATCCGCCACTTCCCAGAGACATCACAGGCTGGTGACCAAACTTTAGCACATGGCCTGGGGGGACACTTCAGATCCCAACTCCACAGCACTGAGTGTCTGTCTCTACCTCTCCTCCACTTTTTTTTTTTAATTTTGAAACAGGGTCCCACTAAGTTGCTGAGGGTTTCCCTAAGTTGCTGAGGTTGGTCTCAAACCCATGATCATCCTGTCTCCCCATCCCAAGTACTGAGATTACAGCGTGCTCCACTGCACCCGGCTTCTCCACTTTTCAAGTGAGAAAGGCCCCTGAGACGGGCAGCAAGGGACCGGGAGGGCATACCTGGGTGTCGCAAGCGGCAGCCCTCCCTGAACCTCCTGTAGTCTGTGTACATATGTATGTATGTATGTGGTACTGGGGATTGAACCCAGGAGCACTCTACCTCTGAGCTACACACCCAGCCCTTTTTATTGTTTGTTTTACAAACAGGGTCTTGGTAAGTTGCTGAGAGTCTCACTACTTGCTGAGACTGTCCTCCAACCTGCCATCCTCCTGTCTCAGCCTCCCAAGTACTGGGATTACAGGCGTGCGCCACTGCACCTGGTTCTCCTGTGGTCTTTGATGGTTTTCATTTCAGGCTAAATCCTATTTAGCAGAGGTTATACTCCAACCGACCATGACAAAAAGATGTGTGCAGGCCCTCAGTTCCCAGCAAGAGACTTGGAGTTTCTTGGCATGCGATCGGCTGTCCTACGATGCTGCACGAGCAGCCCCATGGCAGCCATGTTCCCCGTGGCCGCTGCCCTGTGGGCCAGGTGAATGCAGCTGGCCAGAGTGGGCAAGGACAGTGCAGCGCCTGCGCGGTTCTGTCCTCTCAGCTGTAGAGGGACATGTTGGGGTCTTCACAGGCCCCTGTGGTTTGGGGATACTGAGGGGTACCTGGCTGAGGATCCCCAAAACCGAAGGCCAGAGCCATCAATGACAGTAGAGCTCCCGAGACAGCCTGTCATCTTACTGATGCCCTGCCACAGAGGTCACTTGGGCAAAGGTCAAAGGTCCTCTCTGTGACCCAGGTGAAAAGAATCATGAATTCGTCATTTCTCCTAGGTCCAGCAGAAAACTTTGGCTGAGAGGGTACGGAGGGTTGAACTGATTTTAATATTTGTAAAGCCACTCCTGTGGCGAAAGGAGGCATTGAAGGTCTATTCGAAGCTATTTTTAAGAGCCATCTGGGAGCTGGGTGTGGTGGCCCATGCCTGTAATCCTAGTACTTGAGAGGTTGAGACAAGAGGATCACGGGTTCAAGACCAGCCTCAGCAACTGAGTGAGACTCTCAGCAACCAAGCAAGACCCTGTTTCTAAACAAAAAGGACTGGGGGTTTAGCTCAGAAGCAGAATGCCCCTGGGTTCAATCCCCAGTGCAAAAATAGAGTCACCTGGGAGCCTGGTGTAGCGGGGCATGCCTGTAATCCCAGGATTTGGGAGGCTGAGACAGGAAGAGCGCAGCTTTGAAGCCAGCCTCAGGACTTAACCAGACTGCTTGAAAATAAAAAGAGCTGGAGGTATAGCTCAAAGGTAGAATGCCCTGAGTTCAATCCCTAGTACTCCCCCCCCCCGAGTCACCTGGTACTGAGTGCAATGGTCCCCACCTGTCATCCCAATACTTGGGAGGCTGGCATAGGAGGATTGCAGGTTCCAGGCCATTGCACAGTAACTTAATGAGACCCTGTTTCAAAATAAAAAGGGCTGATGGTGTAGCTCAGAGGTAGAATGCTCCTGGGTTCAGTACCAAAAAAAGAAAAAAAATCACCTGAGATATAACAGCGATGTCTAGCATTCTTGATGATTAGAGCTATAAATCATTCTTCTCAGGCCCCCTCCCAACCCCATTCAGTCTGAGGAGCCAGGGAGCTGGATTGTCCTGTATGACACAGCATCGTCCTCGCCTGGCTCTGTTCTTGAGACTGGTTGCAACCCCGCAAACCTGCCACACCCCACTGGGAGCCCAAGGTGAGAACCTGGGACACCTGCTGGGACAGGTGTCCCTGTTGAAAGCCATCCAACCCTATCAAAGGTGCTGACAGGAATCTCCACATCCAGGATTGCCTACCACATTTTGGCGTTCTCTCTCTCTCTCTCATGCGCGCATCCTTTAAATTATTATTATTTTTTTAATTTTGAAACAGGGTCTTGCTGAGTTACCAACGATCTCCCTAAGTTGCTGAGGCTGGCCTCGAATCTGTGATCCTCCTGTCTTAGCCTCCCAAGTACTGGGATTACAGGCGTGCGCCACCACACCCTGCTCTCTCAACTTTTAATTGGAGTAAGGCATAGAGACATAAAAGTGTACATACACATAAAGCTCACTGATTTTTAACCAAATATACCATTTGACCAGCACACATAATAAACAGCCTTACCAGGCTCCAGGAGCCTTCCTTAAAATATATATTTTTAAAAATTTTTAACTGAAAACTGTTTAAAATCCAAAATTCCTTTGCTTTCCTAAAGTTTTTTTCCCCATTTTTCTTTTCTTTCTTTCTTTCTTTTTTTTTTTTTTAAACTGGTATTGAACCCAGGGAGTTGTACCTCTTAGCTCCAACCCTTTCTACTTTTTATTTTGAAACAGGGTCTTACAGGTGCGGGCCACTGTGCCGGGCTCTCCTAAGTTTTTAGGAAAAGGAGTTTGTCTACTTACTATCATCCCGCACGTCAGATTTACTCATTAACAAGTATTTATTTATGCTTATCCCTCATGTCAGATTAATACTTATTAATAAGTATTAAATAGTAAATTAATAAGTATTAATAAGAAATAATAAGTATTATTAATAAGTATTACTTATTAATAAGTACTAAATAAGTATTAATAAGTATTAAATAGTAAATTAAATAGTAAGTAAAATTAATAAGTATTAAGCAGTAAATACTTATTAATAAGTATTTACTTATATTTATCCCGCATGTCAGATTTAGTTATTAATAAATCTGGCTTGTTGGTCAGCAAGGCCCAGGAAGTTTGAACCGGGGCAGCAGATGGGAACGGGGACCTCCAGGCCCTGCAGATAGACTCTGTCCCCTCTAAACTTTTAATGGCGCGGGGTCTCAGATGCTTTCTTGCAACCTGGTGACATGAACAAAGGATAAAAATGGCTACTCAAAATGCCTCCAAGGTAGCAGAAAGCAAGAAGAGTTGGAATTCCAGTGTGGATGGGGCCGGGCTGCAGGCTGAAAAGCAAGATTATAAAGGGGTGGGCCAAAGCTCCAAGGATCCCAGAATGTTGGAGTTTAAGATCCGGGAACCATGGAAATCAGCAGCCTCAGCCTGGCCGGGAGGCAGCGTGTCATGGCAGCCCCTGTGCCTCACCTGTGCCCCAGCCAGCCTTGCCGCTCAGTGCAGGGAGGACGGGCACAACTGGAATCGAACCAGGGGCCAGAGCTGGTGAATTAATAAATAATGTGAATGAGCTTGAGAAGAGCTTTTTGTCCCAAATAATAGCTCAGCTTAAAGTCCTCTTTCTACAACAAACCCCATCAGAAATGCCCAAGGCCAGTGGGGCATGGTGGCTTACACTTGTAATCCCAGTACTTGGGAGGCTGAGACTGGAGGATCCGGGTTTGCAGGCAGCCTCAGCTATTTAGTGAGGCCCTCCGCAACTTAGCGAGACCCTGTTTCAAAATAAAGAATAAAAAGTAGGGCTTGGGGTGTAGCTCAGAGGTAGAATGCCCCTGGGTTCAATCCCCAGTACCA
>PVJS01051877.1:0-13818 GCA_004027185.1 Glis glis
ACACACACACACACACACACACACACACACACACACACACACACACACTTTCTAAAATGGGAATTATCTGTAACATAAGAAATAGCCAACATCTGTGAAGCTTATAAAGCAGTAAGAAATTAGAACATGTTTAGAAACAAATTATTTTTATAAATAAGTTAGTATAATTTGAGATACTTCACTCCAGATAGAAACAAAGTAATCTTTTTACAATTAAAGCTATAAGCTTTAAAGACTGGAGAATGGAAGGGGAGCTTCAAAGGTATATAGTACTTTAGGATGGGCAGTATCTTAGGGTGATGGAAGAGGATCAAATGCAGAACATGTAATCAGGACTGGGGTCTAATCCCAGCCACAGAGGAGACATCATCCGCGGGGAACAGTCTATCCAAGTCCCCCTGGCTTCCCATTTATATAATGGGAATAATATACCCTAGGATCACTGTTAAATAATGCTGTGCTGAATCTGAAGGCATGCTTTACAGTATAGAATATAAGTTATTATTATGGTAATATCATTTACTATCTCAGATCTCTCAATGATATATTTTAAAATCATCTGCCAAACCACTTTACTTTTTAACATTGAATCAGTGTTATCTTTTTAAAAACAGAGAGACCACTGTAATACGTCTACCTTCATTTTAAACTCTACTGATAAGAATTATATGGGTGTGGATATGGCTGCCCTAATTTTCCAACTGAGAAAAAGTACATCTTTAAATCTAATATTTTTTATCCAGCAAAATATCCATGTTGGCACATCAAGACCTGAGAATTTAGTTTGATAAACTCTGACACCTTAAAATGTTCTTATATACAATGGAGCTATATCACTAACTAGGAATGGCAAAGAAGTAGTAATTATTGGACATCTCCCAGTTAGCAGGCACTGTGATAGGAACATTATGTTATTTTATAAGTAACCCTAAAAGCCCTGTCAATAAGGATGATGCTAATTCCCATTTTAGAAATGAGCAAATTAAATCTGAAGAATATCATTTAATTTAACATTTATCTAGCAGATGGGAGAGTCAGGATTACCCCAGATTATTTGATTCCAAATACAGGCTCAATCTCTATGACACTAAGAAACATGAACTTTTTGTTAAATCACATAATCAGAAGAAGCAAAGCCATTACAAGTTGATGATTTTGTATGATATTAAAACAGAGGAAAATAGCTATTTGACAAATCTTTCTTTCTTTTCTTTTCTTTTCTTTTTTTTTTTTTGGTGCTGGGAATTGAACTCAGGGCCCCAAGTTACAGCCCTAGCCTTTAAAAAGACTCTTAAAAAATGTTTTACTAGCCGGGCATGGTGGCGCATGCTTGTAATTCCAGTACTTGGGAGGCTGAGATAGAAGGATCGCAGGTTCAAGGACAGCCTCAGCAAGTAGTAAGACTCTCATCAACCTAGTGAGACCCTGTTTCAAAATAAAAATAAAAGTAGAGCCAGGCGTGGTGACGCAAGCTTGTAATCCCAGTACTTGGGAGGCTGAAACAGGAGGATCGCAGGTTCACAGCCAGCCTCAGGTACCTAGTGAAGCCCTCTTCAACTTATTGAGACCCTGTTTCAAAATAAAGAATAAAAAATAGGGCCGGGGGTGTAGCATGGAGGTAGAATGCCCCTGGGTTCAATCCCCAGTACTGCAAATAAATAAATAAATAAATAAATAAATAAATAAATAAATATAGGGCCGGGGGAGTAGCTCGGAGGTAGAACGCCTCTGGGTTCAATCCCCAGTGCCATACACACACAAAAAAAGTTCAACTGATTATGTTTGCATCCTATCTATAGAAATAGCCAGAGAATAAAGGAAATTGTGTTGATTTATAGCATTATAAGCCTTAAAAAACAATCAATAAGCAAAACAAAACAAAAAAGCCTTAAAGATCTTAAATAAATCCTATGATTTTCTGGAGTTATGCTGTACTGTAAATTTATGAAAGTAAAATTAAAAATTGAATTTTCTGCTGAAATCATTTTAAGTTATAAAGAACCACATTTTAAGTAAGCATGTTAAAAATAGGAGAAAACTGGCTAATGATTAAAGACCTTGAGAAAACCATGATAAATACTACATTTGGAGACAAAAAAATTATAGTACTTTGTTTTGTAAAAATAAATATGATAAATAAAATGAAATGTAAATAAGTTTTGTTTATATGTAGGAACATTACTTTAAATAACTAGATATATCACCTGATTCCGATGACCGCTGGTCTGTCTCATCTTCGTTCTCCAACTGTTGTGTTAATGCCTCCTTATAATTTTCTACTACTTCAAATTCATTGTTCTTTTCACTATTGTCACTAGTATGGCTCTGTGTCTCTATTTGCTCACATTCCATTTTATGTTTCAGGGGGCAACCGTCACTATCTTTCTCCATTTGCTTCTTTTTCTCTTTTTCAAGTTTTTTTTCATTCTAACAAAAATGAAATATATTGTTTTTATTAAGTGATTATATTTTAAGATAATTTTAAGGAAGAAATCAAGCTAAGAGCATCCAGTAACTTCAACGACACTATGATATTTCTATTAAAAATTATTTGTTGAATACATCACTAAAACATAACTGCTATTCAGTAAACATAGGAGGTATAAAGAAAGAAAACAAATATTACCAGTGATTTCATAATCTAGAGATACTTCTAATCAGCTTATAGTCACTAAGAGGCCCTTTTTTCTGCCTGTCCCCATCTGTATCCACACATACACCATCCAGAAACATACATAAGGTGAGTGACTGTTTCTGTCCATATACACATTTATTTGTTTTTTAAACAAAACAGGAATGGAGTTTTTATTTAAGAATATATATTTCTCTCCAAGTCAATGGAGTGCTTAGAATAATGCTTCATATATTGTAAATGCTATGTAAGTGTTAGCTTCTATTATTTTCATCAATTACATTAATATTTTGAATATCATAACTTACTTTAACTTACTTTATCAATGTACAAAGAAGTTATTTCTAATTTTTTACTATTATAAGAAGTAAAGTGTCCTATTAGGGGTGTGTGTGTGTGTGTCAGTTACTAGGGATTGAACCCAGAGGCATTCTACCTCTGAGCTATACCCCCAGTCCTATTTTTATTTTATTTTTTTTATTTTGAAACAGGGTCTCACTATGTTGCAGAAGGCCTCACTAAATAGCTGAGGCTGGTCTCGAACCTGCAATCTTCTTGTCTCAGCCTCCCAAGTACTGGGATTATAGGAGTGTGCCACTGTGCCCGGCGTCCTGTTAGGTTTTTAACTTAAATTACTAATAGTGGATCAGTGATACATTTCAAAATGTGATGCAATCATAAACTTCCCTTGAGAAAAATGGAATCAACTTACACTCCAGGAAAAGGGTTGGGAGAATATTTTTCTAAATTGCTTTCAATGCTGCTTATTATAATCAACCTTTTATATTTCTGATAAACTAACAAACACCTATTTAACTTAATGTTCTAATTTAATTGAGATTGATTACTAGAGAAGTTGAACTATTAAATGTCCTATTGCCACTTTTTTTTTCCTTTAGGGAACTGTGTGTGGTAAACCAATACTCACTATTCATTATTTTTATAGTAATTTGCAAGAATCCTTTTTCTTTCTTATCTGTCATTAAGATTAGTCACATAGTCACACACAGGACTGTGTGCCCTATTTTTCACTAGGGTTTTTTGTTTGTTTTCATTTATGCCTTTTAACTTTGTATAACAGCTCTTTTAAAATTCAATACAGATCTATCATTTTTCACTTAGTGATTTGTGGCTTGAATATCCTGCTTTGCGAGTTTTTCATTCTCCAAGCATATATAAATATTTAATTATATTATTTCTAGTATTTTTAAGGATACACTTTAAAATATACATTTAAGTCTTTGATACTTCTATAATTTAATTTAGTATACCTTGTTTAATAATTTTAATTTTTTCCAAACAGTTGTTCAATTGTTCTAATACTCTTTCTCCCAGATTTAAAGTGTTTATCTTTATAAATCTTTATCTTATACTAAATGCTCATATACAATTAAGTTTATTACTATTTGTCCCATTGGTCTGCCTGTCTATATTCTGGAACTAATACTTCATAATACCTCATCATCTTTATTATCTGTGATGAAATCAAAGAGATATGTGTTTCTGTATAATATAAACCTACTAAGTAAGTTTTGTGGAGAAAGAAAAGAAATTTGCATGGTAAAGGAGACTCTAAATAATTTGTTTTCATTACTTCACTGACTTCTTAAAATTATAATTTAAAAGCAGAATAACTTGAACTTTCTCCATAGCATCAGTTAATTTACAGACTTTCTATGTGTATGTATTTTATGCTGTACACCGCTATGGTACAGTACTGATATTTTCCACAATAAAGATATTTTAAAGATACAATGTTGGGAGAAGTAGTAGGGCCTTTTAAGTTTATTTTACCCATGGTACTATAAATTAATAGGTCTTTTTTTTTTACAAGGTGAACTTTATTACACAGAGTAAATTAATGTAATATTTTTTAAAGAACATTAAAAAAACTTGGCAAACACAATAGCTGATAAGATGGAAACAAAAAGAATAGCTCATGTTCTTTAGATATCTTTAGTATGCTTAGAATAGCATGTATTTAGGGTAAATGCAATGGGGTGAATAAAAGTGTTTTTTTGTGGTAATGGGGATTGAACCCAAGGGCATTCTACCTCTGAGCTATATTTCCAGCCCTATTTTATTTTTTATTATTTTGAAACAGGATCTTGCTAGGTTGATGAGAGTCTCCTTCTTGCTGAGGCTGTCCTCCAACCTGCAATCCTCCTGTTTCAGCCTCCCAAGTACTGGGATTACAACTGCGCCTGGCTCTGAATAAAAGATTCAATTAATCCTCAGTTATCTAAGCAACTTCACCTATTAAATCCCAAGTTTTCAATTATACATAGAATCATGGGACATAATGGGTTAAGACAAAATATCTCAAATTACCTAATATTTTGCAAAATAAAGCAATACCAAAACTATCCAATCATCTTCTTACCTGCCAAGCTGCCTCCCTCCTCAGCAGCAGCCCCCAAGGAAGGAACAATCATCCACCTTTCCAGATGAGCACCTGGGTGGAAGGAGGCAGTGACAGGAGAAGAAGAGTGGAAGAAGAATGGAGAACACATGGGCAGGCCCAGCAACCCTGTCTCCACAGTAAGCTCTGAGCAAATGGAGAGGTTTAGGAAGCATTGTCCAGGAGGAGCTGACTGACTAAAGCCGAGCCAAGGCAAACTGGACTCCAGAGAAGATGAAATAAAGACACGGATGCACACATGCACACACCTTTAACTTCTTCAAAACTAAACTCTGCAAATTAATGTTGCTAAAACTTGTGATGATTAAATTAAAACAGACGATATTCAGAAACAAATTATTGCAGTTTTGAACATTTTTAAGTATCCTGGGAAAATATAAAATTGTTTATGTACTCTAATACATTACAAGCATGTAAATATTAGTGTAAAAGGATACTGAGACAAAGAAAATGTAAATAAGAGTAAATATATTACAACTATATGAAATAAATGACAAAAATAGATTTATCAATTATTAACTGTAATAATTGCTACATTCAACCTTCATTTTCATTCTCATTTAATTTTGAAGTCACATTTCCCTTTTTATACTAAATCAAAGGTAATTTAAATTTTTCTTAATTTTTATTTTTTGCATGCATGTTAGGTAAGTGCTCTACACTGAGCTACATTCCCAGTCCCAAAAGGTAAATTTGAAGAGGAAGAAAAAGCAGTAAACCTTCAATTAGTCTTTCACCTTTTGAAATAATGGCTCTGGAGAAATCTTCTATCTGCCTGCCTCCTTTCCCAAATGTTTGCCTTCTTTCCCAACTTCCAACTTCATAATTTAAGATATAAAAATTACATTTGTCACTACTCATACCTCAATGATTACAGATGTTATGGGCTGGAAAGGATTAGCAGTAACTGGTCCTGGGTCCAACTCAGACACACCACTGGTTCCATCAAGTTCAGACTGTTCTTGGTCTCTATTGTTTGAGGAAAAAAACAATTGAAATTCATTTTGTAAAAGTGCTGACCCATGGCACTTATTTACTAAGAACATGGCTTTTAATTACTAAGAACATTTCAAGAATCCTTATGCAGTTAATAGGCCTCCATCTTCATGTAAAATTAATCATTTGAATTTTAGAAGGAAAAATTCTGACAAAAATGACATATACTGATACTGACTTCTTAATACTAATAGCATGAATTAATTCTTTTCCCATGTGCCAAGAGTTTATATTTGTCAATTTATTATTTACCATTCAAAATCAATGTTTACTGGTATTAACAGATAAATCCTCTTGTTATCCCTCTTCTTAAGGGCTGTGTCTTCTCTTGTTAAATATAACTAGAAAAACATTCCTGTAACTCAACCTATGTTTTTATTTATGCACAAACATGTCTCATATTTATAAGACAAACATAAAAAGTAGGACACCTATAAATTGATTCTATAGAAGAATATAACAAAAAAGTAATATAAAATGATATATTTTGTTAAGTTACACATCATTTTTGAGCAACTAGATAGCAATTATTGCTTTGCATAATAGTATAAAAATAAGTGGCCCTTTACCAATCGGGTTGAATATTTCCATACTGTTATCACTAAAACATTTACTATCTCTGTGATTTATATTTAATGTTGTCCAATACATGAAGAGCAATAAGTTATTAAAACAAGCAGCCAAAGGCAGAAAAATCAGTATTATGTGCCTTTAGCCAGACGATACCAATGTGAATATTCAGTACTATGACATTTATTAACTGTGTTCTATGATGGAAATACAAATTCTTTCATTCTGAACCTACAAAGCCACAATTTGGAGATTTGCAATTTACCAACTCTTTGACCTTGAACCTGGATCTTTGAGCCTCAGCTTTCCCACAAATGTGGATAAAAATACTTCATAGGGCTGTTTCAAAGATCAGATAAAGTAATGTATGAGAATGCACTGTAAATGAACATAGTTATAGCACAGTCATTGTTATTAATACTATTCATTTATTAGTAACAGCTTCAGGTATCTAGTATTAGTATAATATTTTCATACCAAAACCAACATGTTTTACTGTTTTTCAAAATCATTAGAAATGACTATCTGAAATCAATGGATTTAGCAAAGTAAAAAGATGATTTTTAATCAGTCTTCTCTAAAGGCAAATTTACTTTTAGTTATGAAGTCTCAGCTAAACAGAAGAAGTCTGAGACAACAAAGGGCATGGCTACGGTGGAAAGGGGAATGAGTATTAGAAATGTCAGGTATAATATGATATAGAATATCATTATGAAAAAGGTAAAAACTTTTTAAAACTGTCTAAAAGATTTCTTGTATACAACTCGATTTTTTATTGTTACTTTCATTTTTCTTCTACTTCTTCTTCTTTATCTGGCTTTTTGTTGTTGTTGTTACCATATAACAATACAGTGAAAAAAGAAGATTAATCTAAGAATATTTAATAAATTCAAGTTCAAATATTAGCACTTTCTTGCAGCATTAAAATAATAAAATGGTTTTAAAGTAAAATTGATGCACTCTTTTTTAGAAAATACAGAATTTGGTGAATTTACTTTAAATACTTTCCTTTAGACAGCATATTTTTAAAATATTTAAAAACCTTAGATAACACAACTGAGTCAACTTTCTGACAAAATTAGTGCCGAAAAGCAGATTTTGCTTTGAGTTAAATGATCCTCTATCGGTTCACTTTCCCTCTTTGCCAAGGATGAATAAGGATTTTTTATTCTCCACACTTTTGCCATATTGAGCTTGATAATTCTTTGTTGTGGGAGACTATCTTGTGCACTACAGGATGTTCAACTCCCTTGCCTCTACCCATTAGATGTCAGGAGCAGCCCTCCTCCAGCTATGACAACTAAAATTGTCTCCAGACATTGCTACCTGTTCCCTGAGAGGCAAAAATCCCTTTGTGCATTGAAAACCACTGATCCAAAAGAACCCATAAGAAATTGGAGATAAAACTGTAAAACTCTGACCAGGTGTGGTGGCGCACGCTTGTAATCCCAGTACTTGGGAGGCAGAGACCAGAGGATCTGGGTTCGTGGCCAGCCTCAGCTATTTAGTGAGGCCCTCCGCAACTTCGTGAGACCCAGTTTCAAAATAAAGCATAAAAAATAGGGCCGGGGATGTAGCTCGGAGGTAGAACGCCCTGGGTTTAATACCTGATACCGCCAAAAAGAAAAAGAAAAAATTGTAAAACTCTGGGAAATACTGACTACAGAAGGAGTACATTTAACTAGTATAATATCACCAGGAAAATTAAATGTCTTCCTTCACACAGAAGGAGACAAAACTGAATAGAACAGACAAAACTAACAAATTACTCAAAACATTGCCATGATTTTATACTCTTCACATATGCTGTGATGTTAATCTGCTTACCTTGCTTCTCGTAATTTTCGCACTCGCTCAGCCCTTTCTCGTTTCTCTTGCTCCTCAAGAGCTCGTTGTTCTGTTGTGTCTTTTTGGATTCGTTCATTTAAAGCATCAAAGTCTCTTGCAATGTTATGTAGTAGCCAATAAAGGCCTTTTTTAATGGACTTGTCAATTTTCTTTCCATACCCCAAAACTGCTGAACAAGGTTCCTAAAATAGACATTTATGTGATTCAAAGATTAAAAGTTCTCCACACAAATCTATTCATAAACCATTAAGTATAATTAATGGCAAATCAAAATTAAGCCACTTAAATGACTAATGTGAAACACATGCTTATTTTCCTTACAAAACATACCTTTGCAATGATCACTAACTTTAACACTACATAGAAAGTGAAAGATTTTAAAAACATGATTGGTAAGGTACAAGACTCATTATTGATATAAGAAGCTGACAGTACCACTTGTAATTTTAAACAAGTTTACTCAAAGAGAAAATTGATCTGCAATCAGAAAAAAACCCTCTACCTATTAAAATATCAGGAAATTTTCTTTTCTTTTGTCAAGGAATTCATAGCAGTAAGCATCCATAAGAATAATAGCATAATGATCACTTTATGAAGCTAGAATAATTAAATCCCCTATCTACTTTCCTTAAGATTGTATGACAACTCTCCTGATAGGATATTTCAAAATTTATTATAAACTTCTTTTTTTTTTTTTGCGGTACCAGGGATTGAACCCAGGAACATTCTCCCTCCGCGCTACACCCCCAGCCCTATTTTTTATACTTTATTTTGAAACCGGGTCTCATGAAGTTGCAGAGGGCCTCACTAAGTAGAGAGAGAGAGATGGAGAGAGAGAGAGAGAGAGAGAGAGAGAGAGAGAAAGAGGTGAGGCTGGCCGCGAACCCGGATCCTCCGGTCTCCGCCTCCCAAAGTACTGGGATTAGAAGCGTGCGCCACCATGCCCAGCTTATTATAAACTTCTTATGTTTTAGGTTTTATTTTTATCATTTTTCTTTCCCATCTTCCAAACTTTGTAGCATCATGTGTCAATATTGCTTACAATTCCTATCAGCAATATCGTAAACAAAAAGCAAATGTAAAAATCTCTGAAATCACGAAGGATAGCTTATGGAAGTCAGTAATCACTAAACAGAAAACAAATATTACAATATTAATATCAGTAGAACAGTGAAAGCATAATTTCCTGAGTAAGAAAATCTTTTAAAATTATTCTCTAATTTTCTATCACTTTTATAAAAACTAATTTAGACTAAACATATTTTAAAAGGCAAAAAAAAAAAAAACCTACTATCTGACACAGGCACTTGTGCTCATTGACCAGTTTTTCCAGAGAGAGACATTCAATCACGTCAGCTTCTCCTAAAGCCCCTTCTTTGTCTTGTTTATTTGCCAACCTAAGAAAGACAAATGAAGTGGTTTTATGGCAAATATATAATCAGATGGCAACTTTAAAATATTCTGACCAAGATCTTCCAGCCCTAAGTTTTGAATCTACTAAATATGAAAAAAGTGGTTTTAGAAAGTATGAGAGTATTAATTTCATCACTTTTCCTTATTATTGCTAAAATAAAGTTTGCAAGAACAGATAAAAGGGAAATCAGGTACAGTCCATAAAGCAGGTACAGTCCATAAAGAGCTACAAAAATAAAAAATAAAAAAAAGCAGTGGGATACTTTACAGTCACAAATTATGCCTTAATCTTCTTAAAATAAATTGCATGATGTAAATATACTTATCTCATGTTCTTAGGCTTATATTCCTAAAATGCAAAGTGTATCATGTTTAATGCCAGTATTCATTCTGAGGCTGTAATATTTGAGTGTATCTATATTTCTAAAATGTGAATGTGTCCATGTAAATGTGCAATGGACTGGAGACTCAAGGCTACTTCTGGTTTACTTGGCATATCGTTGGGGATAAATTTTATACACACACAATCAATCAGGGACAAACTGAGGAACAAAAATGAAAAAAAAAACAAATAAGTTTTAAAGGAAAGTAGAAATTACCATAAAATACCACTATTTGCCTGTCAGCTGGCAGAGGTCAAAAAGTTCAATAAAATACACTTTACTTTCTGTATCCATGAGCTCCACATCCATGGATTCAACCAGCCATGGATCAAACATATTTGAAAAAATAAAAACTGTACTGAACATGTACAGACTATTTTTTGTCATTATTCCTTAAACAACACTGCATAACAACTATTTACATAGCATTTACACTGTATTAAGTATTACAAGCTATCTAGAGGCAGTTCAGAGTATATGGAAGGATAGGCATAGGTTATATGCAAATGATACACTATTTTCTTTTGTGTGTGGTACTGGGGATTGAACCCAGGGGCACTCTACAGCTGAGCTACATCCTCAGCCCTTTTTATTTTTTATTTTGCTGAGGCTGGCTACATACTTACAACCCTCCTGTCTCAGCCTCCCAGGTATGCTATTTTCTATAAGGGACTTGAGTGTCTGTGGAAAAGGGAAATATTTGAAGGGGACCCTGGAATCAATCCCCTTCAGATACTAGAGATAAGTGTACTATCTTGGTCAGTGTGTAATATATTTTTTGGGCAAAAATATAGTTTTAATAAATACAAAGAATAATAACTTGAATGAATCTATATCAAAGTTACAATAAAACATCATCCTTGCTCATCTATATACCTTATACTTTTTCCTCCTCAGTCATATAAAATTTTAAGGCATTAAAATGATAAAATATTACCATATCACTTCTACCTAACAAAATCAATAAGCTTTTATTATTACTAAATGTACTCAATATTCCCTAATATAGTTTTATAAATGTTATATTTAAAATCTGATACAAGCAAGGTGGGGTGTGATGGCCTACCCTTGTAATCCCAGTACTTGAGAGGCTGAGACAGGAGGATCACTGGTTCAAGACCAGCCTCAGCAATGTAGTGAGGCCCTTCACAACTTAGTGAGACCCTGTTTCAAAATAAAATAGGGCTGAGGTATAGCTGAGAGGTAGAGTGCCCCTGGGTTCAATTGTCAGTAACAAACAAACAAAAATCAGATATAAACCAGATATACATTATAATTTATTACTCTTAAGTCTTTTAAAATTTATATTATCTGCCCAAAGCCAACACCACCTCTTTTCCTACCACAACTATTTCTTTTTAGAATTTCCCACATTTTTTATTTAATATCTTCCTCACAAGATCATTTAACATATATATATTCCAATATCTAATAGTTAGATGTAGATGCTGGATGCATTTCAGGTTGCAATCTTTTGGCAAGTATAGTTCATAGGTGGTGCTGGTACTTAGGAATTATATAATATCACTTTTATAAGATATCACACTTTAGCGGGGCGTGGTGGTGCATGCTTGTAATCCCAGTACTTGGGAGGCAGAGACAGGAGGATCTCGGTTCGCGGCCAGCCTCCGCAACTTTATGAGACCCAGTTTCAAAATAAAGGATAAAAAATAGGGCCGGGGGTGTAGATCGGAGGTAGAATGCCCCTGGGTTCAATTCCCAGTACTGCAAAAAAAAAAGATATCACACTTTAATGATATTAAAATTGATCAACAGATTTAGAGTCAGTCTTATCCCCCCAAAAGAAAGTTCCTCATTAACCTTTCATTTAATGATTTTAAGCAGCCATTGATGACTTTTGCCTGATCCAATTACTTTATGAGTTTGTGAAATAGTGATGTCTAGTCTTATGCTCTGTCTGCATTATTACCAGAATTTTCAATAAAAAATAAGCTTTCACCAACCACTCAGTGACTCTTACTTAATATAATTCATAGAGAAAAATCTAGATAAATGTTTGATCACTTGTCATTACTTTCTAATATTCCTAATAATGAATTGGTGCCCTGGCCAACTCCAAATGTGGTCAAGTTACTTTACTACTATTATTATTAGTCTTGCTGGGGGCATCATTACAAGTGGGTTTTTAAAATATATTTGATGTGTTTCAGTTTATTGTGGTTATTATTCTTTTTGAAGCCCAACATTACCCAGTTTTGGTCAGGTGGGGTCCTACTGGCACAACTCCAGTAGTTGTTAATAGCTTCTTTGCTTTCTACTATGAAACAATGTCCCCGACCTAAAATTAACAATTTCCCAAAGGATCTCTGGTCTTTTTGGTGGGAAAGAGCATTTTAAAGACCATAATCTGGGCACAATGGATATTCACTGCTATAGACTTGCCACTGCATCTTGACCCTTTCAGTGGACAAAGCTAGAGAATACCATGTTTTGTTTTATTTTGTTTGTGGTACTGGGGATTGAATCCAGGGGCACTCTACCACTGAGCCACATCCCCTGTCCCTTTTTTATTTTTTTTTATTTTGAGGCAGGGTCTCACTAAGTTGTCCAGGCTGGCCTCAAACTTGTGATCCTCCTACCTCAGCCTTCTGAGTAGCTGAGATTACAAGCATTACAGGCACTGTGCCCTATGGAAATATAGGTTTTTAAGAAAGAAAAACACTAAATCATGAGTTCATACTATTTTTTTACTTCAAATCAAATATTACCAAGTTTTCACTTAGCTTCTTTGATTTTATTTGTCTCTCTTTTTATGTATGTTGAAAACTATAGGTTCTAAAGACACTGACATTAACTATTTGTTTTATCCTACTATTTGAGTTTCAACTTTTTATTACTTAAAAGAAGACTTTAAATGCAGGTTAAGATCTTTTTGTGGTTATTTTTGTCTCCAAGATATATCCCACTAGAGATGTACCAAATACTGAATTTTAAAATTACTTGAAATAACCTTTCTCTGCATGGTTATGCCACCACTTAGATATATAGCTAGGTTCATTGTTTCATGGCCCTTTAGCTCTTTAGAGATTTTTTCTTTTTTTTTTTTTTTTGTAGTACTGGGGATTGAACCCAGGGGTGCTCTACCAATGAGCTATACCCACAGTCCCTTTTATTTTTTATTTTGAAACAGGGTCTCCCCAAGTTACCATGCTGGCCTCAAACCTGCAATCCTCCTGTCTCAGCCTCCCAAGTACCTGGGATTACTGGGGCACTTCACCACACCTGGCTAAAGTTTAATTTTAAAAACATTTCTATGGTTAGGCCAGGCGTGGTGGCGCACGCTTGTAATCCCAGTACTTGGGAGGCAGAGACCGGAGGATCCGGGTTCGCGGCCAGCCTCAGCTACTTAGTGAGGCTCTCTGCAACTTCGTGAGACCCGGTTTCAAAATAAAGTATAAAAAATAGGGATGGGGGTATAGCTTGGAGGTGGAACACCCCTGGGTTCCATCCCCGGTACCGCAAAAAAAAAAAACAGCATTTCTATGGTTCAAAATTCAAAGCTATAAAAACATAGTGCAATCAGAACTATTGTC
>PVJS01051879.1:0-13818 GCA_004027185.1 Glis glis
GGGGCATTCTACCTCCGAGCTACACTCCCAGCCCTATTTTTTTATTCTTTATTTTGAAACAGGGTCTCACTAAGTTGCAGAGAGTCTCACTAAGTAACTGAGGCTGGCCACAAACCCAGATCCTCCAGTCTCAGCCTCCCAAGTACTAGGATTACAAGCGTGCGCCACCACGCCCGGCAGCACTGATTATTTCTTTAACAAAGATTCCTAGAAATTAAATTACAACCTCAAAGGCATGCATGAATTTTTTAATGCTTGTGATAAATATTGCCAATGCACTTTTTAGAAAAGTTACCAATTTAGACTCCCACTTATAATGTATGAGTGACCACCTTACCACCAGTCTCAGCCAGCAATTAATATTAGGTTATTAATCTTTATATTTCATATCATAAGATTACATTTGTAATCAAACACTCTCACAGTATAATCAATAGTGACTTTCTGTAAGCATTAAGTTTAAGTGAACAGGAAGAATGGCCAGAGCCGATGACAACACCACGGCAAGGCCAGTTCCAATATCCAAACGGAGAGCAGCAGGAACAGCGGCAAAAGCAGTCAAGCAGCTGGGCACAGTGGCGCACGTCTGCAGCCCCAGCTACTCAGGAGGCTGGGGCACAAAGAGCCAATGAGCCCAGGAGCTGGAGGCCAGCCTGGGCAACATGGCGAGACCCCATCTCAAAAAACCAAAGTTCAAGTTCTAGCTTTGCCATTACTGTTAGCTCTATATCTTGACTCACTTTATTTCTCTAAGCTTCAGTTTGTAAAACAAGGACAGGGACACCATAATATCCCTTGTTCTAATAACTTCAAAGGGTAGTCACAGCACAGAAAAGATAATATAAGCAATTAGGAGAGATTATTGTTACAAAGCAGATCAATTCATTTAATAGCCTACATAACATACTGAAGCTCTTTTCTCAATAGTAGAGAGTAATTAGGTGTGCTAAGTAATTTAAAAACACAATCAGAAATTAATAAAATAAACAGTCAAGGTACTGGGGACTGAACCCAAGGGCATTCTACCTCTGAGCTACACCCCCGCTCCCAGTCCTACTCAATATTTTATTTTGAAACAGGGTCTCACTAAGTTACAACCCACTGGCCTCAAACCTACGATCCTACTATCTTGGCCTCACAAGTATTGGGATTACAGGCATATGCCACCACTCCCGGCTTGCAAATTTTTTAAGAATAAATTCAGCCAGGTACAGTGACACACACTTGTAATCCCAGCGACTCAGGAGCCTTGGACAGGAGGATCACAAGTTCCAGGCCAGGCTGAGCAACTTAGCAAGACTCTCTCAAAATAAAAAAAGTCAGGAGACATAGCTCAGCAGTAGAGCTCCCCTGGATTCAATCCCTAGTACCACAAGAAATTAACAAGACTAATTTCATGATCCAGACATGAAAATGAGTCTCATTCCTTCACTCTGTAGTATCACTGCTTGTTATCTTATAGTAACACCATGGATATCTTAGGCTGGTTTAGAACCCACGCTCCTCCTGTCTCAGCCTCCCAACTACTGGGGTTGCAGGCATGCACCACCATGCCCAGCTAGCTAAAACAGTTCTTATTTATCAATACCTTAAAGTGAGTCCACAGGGAACAAAAAACGTTATTTTTGAAGTTTTGCACATTCGGTCCACTTTATCTCCATCAATAATAGAAGCATATTCACAAATGTATACTCAAGTATAGGATATTATGAATCTAACACAAGCATATACTTAGGGATAAATATGGTATAATAATGGATTTATTTCACAAACATTTTACTGTAACTTCATTCCAATACTTATTCTAACACCTTATTACTTTTTCCAGAATTTTAAGGTACTGTGTTTCTTTTAAGTGATTTTCTCACTTTGAATTTCTTAAAACTGTTTCCTATTTTTGGTCCAGAATTTCTGTTTCCTGTATTAAATCTATTTCCCCAATATATCTAGACTGCTGCCAACTAGAGTTAATAAATTCTGAATGACTGCTCAGGATTTATTTTCTTCATTTTTATATTCTATGTTATTTCCTTATACAATAGAGTATGAATGAAAACAAGTATCTAGAAGACCAATATTTCTTCAATTTTCACCTTGTGGAGACTGTGTATTAAAATAAAAATAAATTAAACTCTTGGGCTGGGAACTCCCTGACCATATTTCTCTCCCCCTGCTGGGTGTCTCTATGCCCCCTTTCAATCTTGTGTATATATAGTCAACAAAGCACTGAGTGCATTTGGGAGCGCCTGGCCCATCAAGGTCCTTTCCCAGAGGAAGTAATGAACAAAGAACGAGGGAAGAGCTGAGCAGTGGCTCCCTACCTGCCATCAAGAGAGGAGGAGCAGCGCTGAGACTGGAGCCTCTCTCCAGTGGGGTCTGCCAGTCATCAGTCCTGTGACTTTAAGCATGTAATTAGAATCAGAAAGCTTGGCATCCTGAAAAGACCTCAGCAAGAACTGAATATCGTTCATTATTATCGAAAGAAAAAAATTCAAAGATTTTAAGTGACTTGATCAAAATTCAAAGGCTATTAGTGGTACAGCTGTATTTAGGATTAAAGTCCCTCTCAGTCTACTGTACTTTATACTAAACTCTAATTCACTGGTAGCCAGTTTAGAGAGGTTATGATTACCCTGCTTTATAATACCACCTATCTCACAGGATTGTAAATATTAAAGGCAATACAACCAGGCTTGGTGGCACATGCCTGTAATCCCAGTACTGGGGAGGCTGAGACAGAAGCATCACAGTTTTGAGACCAGCTTTAGCAACTCAACAAGACTCTCACCAACCTAGAGAGATCCTGTTTCAAAAAACAAAAAATAAAAAGGGCTGGGGGTGTAGCTTGAAGGTAGAATGCCCCTGGGTTTAATCTACAGTAGCAAAAAAGGAAATCCAGTATATCAACAAATTTACAATACAATTTCATGATACTGTGGGAAGAACTAAAGAGACAAGAGATCTGATAGCCAAGAGCACCAAGGAAAGCATTACAAGGTCATCTCCTCACCCAAACCCCATTCCTTCAGAAATTTAGGCTGATTAAACAAAGCAGTCACCCTACCACTCCCTGAAAAGTATCAGGACAAGCTACATTGCCCCCTCACTGGCAAAATTTATCAGACTTTTTTTTTGGTACCAGGGATTTGACCTAGAAGCATTCTACCTATGAGCTACACCCCCAGTCCATTTTGTACCTTGTTTTTGAAATAAGGTCTCGCTAGGTTGCTGAGAGTCTCCCTAACTTGCTGAGGTTGTCCTCAAATCTGTGATCTTCCTGTCTCCGCCTCACAAGTACCGGGATCACAGGCGTGCACCACCACACCAGGCTTTTTTTTAAATTTTTTAGAAACAGGGTCTCACAAAGTTGCCGAGAGTCTCAGTAAATTGCTGAGACTGGCCACAAACCTATGATCCTTCTGTCTCAGCCTCCCAAGTATTGGGACTACAGGCGTGAGCCACCAGGCCAGGTTAATTTACCAGACTTATGATCAATCATCGCAATTGTGTTGTGCCTCCTGCTTTGAACAATGGGTACTAAAATTTCAACAGCCAAACTGAGCTCAATGGCACACACATATAACATCAACGACTCAGGAGGCTGAGTTAGAGGCCAGCCTGGGCAATTTAGTAAGAACCTGTCTCAAAATAAAAAATAAAGCCATGAGTGGTGGTATACGCCTGTATACCCAGTACTTGGGAGGCTGAGGTAGGTGGATCACAGGTTCAAGACCAGCCTCAGAAATTTAGCGAGACTCTCAACAACCTAGCGTGACCCTGTTTCAAACCAAAACAAAACAAAAAAATTTTTAAAGGGTGGAGGGTGAGTTGGGTGTGGTGGCACACACTTGTAATCCCAGCACTTGGGAGGCTGAGACCGGAGGATCGCAGGTTCGAGGACAGCCTCAGCAAGTAGTGAGACTCTCAGCAACCTAGCAAGACACTGTTTCAAAATAAAAATAAAATAGGACTGGGGGTATAGCTCAGAGGTAGAATGCCCCTGGGTTCAATCCCCAGTACCACAAAAAAAAAAAAAAGGATGGAGGGTGCAGTTTGGAGGTAGAACATCCCTGGGTTCAATCCCCAGTACCACACATACTTATACACACAAATAATAATAGTAATAATAATAAATAAAGGGCTGTGGATATAGCTCAATGGTAGAGTACCCCTGGGTTCAATCCCCAGTACCACAAAAGAATAATAATAACTGGGTGCGGTGGCACATGCCTGTAATCCTAGTTCTTGGGAGGCCAAAATAGGAGGATTGCAGGTTCAAAGCCAGCACACACTGACGTAGCAAGACCCTGTTTCACAATAAAATATAAAATAGGGCTGTGGGTCTAGCTCAGAGGTAGAATACCCCTGGGCTTAAAAAAAAAAATTCAGTCGCCAAGTAGATCCGAGTTTGTAATCAGACAGCCTATGATTGTACACAGCCCACAAATGTATTTTGGTCTATATGATAAGTTTTATTTAAAGTGGCAAATTTTTAAACTAAGTACATTAAAAAACATATTTCCAGTAGCTTTAAAAAAAATCAGATCAAACACTGGGCCTACTTCTTCACATGGCGACATACTACTAGAGCTGAGCAGTGACTGCGGCCTTTTTTGTTTCTGAGACAGGTCTCCCTGTGTTGTCCAGGCTGACCTGGAACTCCTGGCTCTTGCCTCAGCCTCCCAAGTAGCTGGAAGTATGCTGGGGCTTATGGCCCCAGGTCACCAAGGCCCATCCTAGTCATAAGAGTACACAATGGGCACTAGACTTAGAGACCCCTGAGGTAGATGCTCAAGAGAACTAAGCCGGGCATGTTGGCACACAACTATAATCCCAGTACTTTGGAGGCTAAAACAGGAGGATTGCAGGTTCACAGCCAGCCTCAGCTACTTAGTGAGGCCTTCCACAACTTAGTGAGACCCTGTTTCAAAATAGGCTCGTTCAGGGGCTCCTATTCTGTCACAATCTTGAATCCCTGTTTCAAAATAAAGAATACAAAATAAGGCTGGGGGTGTAGCTCAGAGGTAGAATGCCCTGGGTTCAATCTCCAGTACCGCCAGAGAGAGAGAGAGAGAGAGAGGACTAACGTGTTTGCTCTTTCTGATTCTATCACTCACTGGCCATGTGGCTCTTCAGTAACACTTAACCCACAAGCATTAGACTACTCAAGTGTTAAACAGGGATAAAACCACCTACCTCACAGAATTATGAAGATTAAAATAAGTAAGAAGCTGGGCGTGGTGGTGCACACCTGTAATCCCAGTACTTAGGAGGCTGAGACAGAAGGATATCAACTTAGGAAGGCTCTCAGCAACTTAGCGAGACCCTGCTTCAAAATAAAAAACAAAATAGGGCTGGGGGTGTAACTCAGAGGTAGAGTGCCCCAGGTTCAATCTCCAGCAAGAAAAGAGAGAGAGAGAATGGATGGATCATTCAACAATGACTGAAATATAGTGCTATGTACTTTGGCTCCAGAATGTCCCCAAAGGCTCATGTGTTCATGTTCAAGGCTTGGTCCCTGCTGCCGTGTTCAGAGGTGGGGACTAGGGGAGGTGATTTGATCATGAGGACACTAAGCACATCAATGGATCAATCCTCTGAGGGACTCATAGACAAAAGGACTATTGGAAGGAGGGGGAAACTGTAGGAGATGGAACCTAGTTAAAGGGAGTGGGTCCTTGGGAACATGTCCTCAGTAACTATATCTTGTCCCAGCCTCCCTCCTCCTCCCTCCCTCTCCCTGCTTCCCACCTGCCTCCAGTAGATCCACCACACCCTTCCACCATGATGTCCTGCCTCACAGGTCCGGAAACAATGGAGTCAGCTGACAATGGACTGAAACTGTGAACTGAAATAAATCTTTCCTCCTTTAAGTTGTTCTCCCCAGGTATTTTGTTACAGCAACAGAAAGCTGACTAACATAGTACCCAACTGAAAATGCCACACAAGCTGAAATGTACTAACTTCTGAATCAAATTTTCTCGAAAACTTCAAATTCACAAAAAATATAGGTCAGGGCACCTCCAATGGGGGGGGATGTAATGTGACAGAATTCTTCATCATATGATAATTTGCTACCTCTCACCACATCCTTAAGAATAAAGCATAGACATCAGAATAACAGATTTCCAGCAAATTCTCTTAGCCTGAAACACACAAGTCAACTCAACTGCAACAGCTTCAAAGTCTTCAGTGGGATCAATAGCAAAAAGAAAGGAACATATTTGAAGTGACAGATCTGGAGAGGAACTCTTTATGCTGAGGCCACTTCAACTCCTTGTTATTCCCACTGCCTGGCAGTGACCAGCACACCGAAAATGTAACTCAAGGGCTCGCTCCTCTTGGAGGCCTCTCATCACATCCCAAAGAACAAGCAACACGGTATAGTGCTGAAGAGTGCACATTCCAAAGCATGTACAGCAAGTAACCCCTCTAGATCAGTGCCACCAGCTGTAGAAACTCAAGGAACCCAGGGCCTTGTGCATGCTTAGCACTCATGCTACCATCGAGCTACACTCTCTGCACTCAGGAAGTAATTTCTCTGTGCCCTAGTTTCCCATCTGTAAAACCAGGATGTTAATAACACCTTCCCATACAGGAATACATGAGCTAAAGCATTTAGCACAGTGCTGGCACATAGTAAGTACTCATTAGCTCCCATTATCAGTGCTCCCTTCTTCGGGCTCCACAGTATCCTATGGGGACTTCTACCTTAGGACCTACTGTACTCTCCTACAGTTCACCTGCACACACATCTTCCCCGCTGGAATGTCAACAACCCCGGGTAGGGACCTGGTTTTAGTCCTTTTGTATCCCTGGGGTCTAACATTTTGCCTGACACTGGTGAATGAATCACAGACCTTTTATTTATTTACCTCTATTGTCTGGCACTCCAGCCCCCACTGACCCCTGCTGTCCCTCCAACTTTACCTCCAACCTGCTAAAAGAAGGAAGGGCTTGTTTTACTCAGGCCAGAAACTCACTCACCACTCCGAAACCTCATCACGGTCATTACACCTTTGTGTCTTGCATTGCGCCATTTTAGGAGACCTTACCATATACAGGATGAGTATCCCTTATCCAAAATGCTTGGGATCAAAAGTTTCAGAGTGTGGATTTTTCCAGATTTGGGAATATTTACATAGGCCTTACTGGATGAGCATCAATTTGAAAATCCAAATTCTGAAGTGCTCCAAAATCTGAAATGACAGCTCAAAAAGCTTCGTATTTTGGAGAATTTGGGATGCTCAAGCTATAACAGACCCTTTACCTGAATTAACTCATTAAGTGGTCACAATACACAGTGAGGTCACAGCCTCTATTTCAACACGTAGTTAAGGAAAATGATACTTAATGAAACTTGCCAAAGGTCACATACCTAATAAAAGGACCAAGAATTAAATCCAAGCTGGGCGTGGTGGCGCACGCTTGTAATCCCAGTAATTGGGAGGCTGAGACCGGAGGATCCGGGTTCCCGGCCAGCCTCAGCTACTTAGTGAGGACCTCCGCAACTTAGTGAGACCCTGTTTCAAAATAAAGAATAAAGCCGGGCGTGGTGGCGCACGCTTGTAATCCCAGTACTTTGGGAGGTGGAGACCGGAGGATCCGGGTTCGCGGCCAGCCTCAGCGCGCATGCGTGTGCGATCAATCTCTCTCTCTCTCCTCTCTCTCTCTCTCTCTCTCTCTTTCTCTCTCTCTCTCTCTCTACCTGGCGAGGCCCTCCGCAACTTCGTGAGACCCGGTTTCAAAAATAAAGCATAGAAAAAATAGGGCCGGGGGCGTGGCGCGGAGGTAGAACGCCCCTGCGTTCAATCCCCGGTACTGCAAAAAAAATAAATAAATAAAATAAAGAATAAAAAAATAGGGCTGGGGGTGTAGCTCGGAGGTAGAATGCCCCTGGGTTCAATCCCCAGTATGGCGCAAAAAAAAAAATAGAATTAAATCCAGACACCATGCTTATTCACGACAAACTGTCTTCTTTGCTCGTATTCAAAATCGAGCTGGCTCACCTACCATCTCCTTGCCTTGGAAGGTTATAGTCTTATCTACCTTTAATTCTTTTTTCTGAGTTGGAGCTGGGCATGGTGGCGCACACCTGTAATCCCAGTACTTGGGAGGCTGAGACAGGAGGATTGCAGGTTTGAGAACAGCCTCAGTAATTTTGTGAGACCCTCAGCAACTTCCTGAGACCTTGTTTCAAAATAAAAAGGGCTGGGGGTGAAGCTCAGAGGTAGAATGCCCCTGGGTTCACTCCCCAATACCAAAAAAAAATTTTTCTGTGCCATTTATTTTAACAATCACATTTTTTCTCCTGTATGGTTGTTTCAATATATACTTGTATAAAAACAGGTAACAGGAAAAGCACAGATTTAGGCATCAGACCTGGCTTTGAATCCTGGCTCTGTCTCATAGCATATGTCATTTATCCTGAGTTTTCCTAATCTGTCAATTGAGGTTAAAATGATTAAACAAGAAAAGTCCGTATGCAATATGTAATAGATACTAAAGTTTAGTTTAGCTGGGCATGGTGGCGCATACCTGTAATCCCAAGTACTTGGGAGGGTGAGACAGGAGGATCACAGGTTTAAAGCCAGCCCCAGCAACTAGGGAGACCCTCAGCTACGTAGCAAGACCCTATTTCAAAATTAAAAATAAAAGAGCTGGGGTGTAGGTCAGAGATAGAATGTCCCTAAATTCAATCTTCAGTACCCCTCCAAAAAAAGTTTAGTTTACCTCACATTATGAAGCATTCCCTAGCCATATCCTATCTCACAAGGTAACGTAGTATACTACTACATCATAAAAAGAAGTCTCAGTGTATTTATCACTGTTTTGGAATAACTAATTTCCCTCCCCCCCAAATTGATCTCCTTGTGCACACAGTCTTATTTAATCTCTAAATTGCCTAGTACAGTACCTGGCATATATCCATACTTGGTAAATGTTTGCTAAATGAAATTACTGTAAATAATGAGTGTTTATAGGATTCTAAATGAGAAGTCATTTCCAGCTGGGGTTGTCCCAAATTGATTGAGGGAAGCCAACTTCAGCTGGGCCACTGGTAGCATCTCAATAGGTGGAAACAGAAAAGGGAAAATTCTAGGCAGGGCTGGGAGAATGTCCTACCAAAAACAATCTTGACACAGAAAGAACACAGGTGATTTGAGATTCTACTTATCTCAAGTAGATAAGTAGAATTCCCCACTGTAATGGATCACAGTGGGGACCTTATAAAGCAAACCTGGAGCAAGGTGTGGCAGTGCACATCTGTAATCCCAGTACTTGGGAGGCTCAGACAGGAGGATCACATGTTCAAGACCAGCCTCAGCAACTCAGCGAGGCTCTCAGAAATCTGGCAAAACCCTGTTTCAAACTAAAAAATAGAAAATGGTCTGGATGTAGTTCAGAGGTAGGGTACCTCTGCATTCAATTCCCAACACACACACACACACACACACACACACACAGCCTAACTGGAAAGCAAAGAATCAGATATGAGGAAGTAGGGGAATGTGTACAGTCTGGCAGACACAGTAGTTGAAGGTACACATGAGAACGAGCTACCCTCACACCCCACAGACCCAAGAAGCTTGCTGGTGTATAAACTGAAAAAGATGAAAACAAGTACCACTTTAACAAGAACTGTTTCAGTATTTACTGAGAACCTTGTGTGGGCTTACAGAATATGAATAAAACACGGTGCCTCTTTTCTCCCCTAGTGAGTTTTAACATTAGGGATCCGCCCCTTCTGCTTGTCAAAATTAACTGTGTCTCCCCATTTGTTCACACCTGGGAAAAGTTCTGAACGCTGCTCATTCTGGTTTATAACATGGTGCTTTGCCAGGTACTGTGATCACTTAAAAAAAAAAAAAAGGCTTGCATTCATCCAGAATGAAGTTTTAGCCAAATTCTCAACCAATTTTTGTGTCTGCTTAAAGTTACACTGTTGTTTATACTATACTTTATTTTTTCAGCCTTAAAACACTCCTTGCTACTCCCCCAAAAAGCAAAAAAAAACTGAATCAAAGTTGTCCAGCAGCATTCTAGGGAGAAGCAGCCCGCGAGGCTGTTTACCCCTGTGGGGGTGGGGAGAAGGGGCTCTAGGAAGCAGGGACTGCACAGGCAATGCTTTAGAAACTTGACTTCACATTATGAAGATCGGGGCACCTCGACATTGCCTAGTGGGGGCCCGAAACTGCCGGCGTCGACTGCACCCACGCCGCCGCCCAACACTACCAGGTCCACTAGCTTCTCCTCCCCCAAGTCACACAACCAGCAGTCAGGCCCCGGGCAGCCTCCGGTTCTGGAACGGGCCAGGAAACGGATGCTCCCAGGCCACCTGAGCGGCGCGGCGCGGCGCGGAGGGCGGAGGAGCCGCGGGTGGGTCCCGCGGGTGGGCGAGCAGCGGCCGAGCAAGGGAGCTATAGCGGCTGGGGCAACCTTTACCTGAAGCTGCTTCCACACTATGGGCTGGGTCGGCCCCGGGACACGTTCCTGAGGAGAGGGCCCGGCTCCCCCACGCCTCCCGGCCCCTGCCCCGAACTCTGCACTCTCGGGATCCTCAGGGACCGGCGCTCCTACCGGCCCGCTCAGCTGCCGCTTCCCAGGCTCGCCCTCATGCCCCCGCTGCTCGCCGCCGCCGGCCGGCCGAGCAGCAGCCCTGTTGCCCTGAGCCGCGCCACGACCCGGAACCGCACCCCGGCGCACCGGAAGTCCCCGGCCGGGAAGGCGCCTTGGCCGGGGACGCAGTGCGCACGCCCCAGAGCCGCGCGCCAGGAGCGGCGCCCTCCCCGGGGGCGGGGCCGGGCGGGAGGCCGGGCGCATGCGCGCTGCTTCTCCCTGCCGGCAAAGGCCTGGTTCCGACACTGATAGGGGTTTCTGGCAGAATCTGCCAGCGCCTCGACTTCCCCTGAGCAGAAGTCAGCTTTAGGTTCTCTGTCAAATCTTCTTTCTCCTCACTTCCAGGGAGAAACGTTCTCAGCCTATCCAGAAATGAGTGAAGAAGCAGCTTAGCCTCTAAAGACCTGGGTTCAAATGCAAACTCTTAACTTGCTGTGTGTCCTGGTACACTACACCTCCCGTCTCTGAGCCCCGGTTTTCCCACCCAGAACAGTAGTTCCAACTTTAGAGTATTGCTGCGACAATCGAATAGGATGATGCTTGGAAAACACTCAGCATAGGCCTGACAATAACAAACGCGCAGTAAAGGTCAGTTATTTCTCTCGCCTGTAAGATGGAGATGATAATCTTATTCAAGAGAACATCCAGGAGGTTTCGATGAGAGGTAAGAGGACTAGCACCCAACAGGTGCTCTGTGTTCTCCATCTCTCTCCCGCCGCTGGAAATCAGCGGCAGAAGCCATGGTGAGGGGGAAAGGGGGAAATCAGAGCAAATGGTAGTGTTCTGCAGGAGAAGTAGCTGGGAAGTTTCTCAAAAATGCATTTAGCAAAAGAAAAAAAAAGCTTAATTTTAGCCCTGAGGGACCTCTACCCAGTTTTAAAGTCACCAAGCAACACACTATGGATCCTTCCATGTATTCAAATATATGCTTGGTCTCTTACCCCAAACTGGAGAAGAGAAAGGCGCCTTAGTGCCCAGGTGCCTCTAATCCATACACAGTTCCATCCGGGACCCGTTGGAGGCGCTCTGCCAAAGGAATAGGTGAGAAAAAAGGTCGGATGTTCGATTTTTCTGAGGTCACCATGTTATCCGTCCTTTCCTTGGTCTCTCTCTTTCTCTGGTGCTGGGAATTGAACTCAGGGCCTCTTGCATGCTAAACCCTGTGCTCTGTCACTGAGCTACATTCCCCAGCCCCTTTCCTGGCTCTTACTCTCCATTTTCTCCTCTCTTAAGCTCCATTCTGAAGCCCAGCTGCCTGACACATAAAACTCAACCTGCCTAAAACCAAAATCAACTAGAATGCTAAATATTTACTACTTCTAAAGATCAAATACTCACTCTGCCACTTCTAGATTTGTGACTTCCTCTTTCTAAATTTCCTTAGGTTTAAAATGGAGATAACAAAGTCCTAACTAACCTCATTGAGTTGTGAGGGTTAAATGAGCTAATCCATTGAACAGAGCCTGGCCTGTGCCCATTTTTATGAATGCTTTCCTCTATTACTACACCTTAATCAGTACACAGATACTGTGTGTGTGGGTGTGTGTGTGTACGTATGTGTGGTATTAGGGATTGAACCCAGAAGTGCCCTACCACTAAGCTACACACCCAGCCCTTTTTTTGGGGGAGGGGAGCTACAGGTCTCACTAAGTTGTGTAGACTAGCCTAAACCTGCAACCCTCCTGCCTCAGTAGCTGGGATTACAGATGTGCACCATTGTTCCTGCCACGCAGGTACTGACTGTGTGCCTATTATGTAATAAGCCTGTCTTTGGCCCTGGAAATTCAGTTATGCAAAGGCTAGATAGGGATCCTGCCCTTGAGGAGAGTATAGTCAATTTGGACTGTGGGTTTGAAATAGTAACTGGCAAGTTGATATGCAGAGAAATAAGGTAAAAGTTCAAGGACAGTATGGAGGGCCTAGTTGAGAACAGAGACTGTGAACTTATGGTGAAACTAATATGATGACTCGTGATTGTTCTGTTGCTAGTTTGAGCAATCAAAATACAAGCACACACAGAGTGAGAAACCGGATTGAACCAAGGAAGGGTTTTTTCCAGACAGGTGTGATAGACGTAAGATCTCACTTTCTAAGAGTGCTTTAAGCCACATGTGGTGGCACACACCTCTAATCCAAGTTCTTGGGAGGCTGAGACAGAAGGATTGCAGGTTTGATAGCCGGGCGTGGTGGCGCACGCTTGTAATCCCAGTACTTGGGAGGCTGAGACAGGAGGATCCGGGTTCGCGGCCAGCCTCATCTACTTAGTGAGGCCCTCCGCAACTTAGTGAGACCCTGTTTCAAAATAAAGAATAAAAAATAGGGCTAGGTGTGTAGCTCGGAGGTAGAATGCCCCTGGGTTCAATCCCTGGTACCGCAAAAAAAAAAAAAAGAAGGATTGCAGGTTTGAGACCAACCTCAGCAACTTAGTGAGACCCTCAGCAACTTAGCAAGACCATTTCAAAATAAAAAATATCCAGTTATACCACTCCTGGGTATCTTTCCAAAGGGACTGAAGTCAGAGAACTACAATAATATATGCATATCCATGTTCATAGCAGCACAATTCACAATAGCCAAATTATGGAACCAACCTAGGTGTCCATCAACAGATGAATGGATTACAAAATTATGGGATATACACATAATGGAATTCTACTCAGCAATAAAGAACAACAAAATTATGTCATTTGCAGGAAAATGGAAGGACCTGGAAAACATTATGTTAAGTGAGATTAGCCAGTCACAGAAAGTGAAGGGTCATATGTTTTCTCTAATATGCGGAAGCTAGGGAGTAATTGGGATACCAGAGGGTCTCCAAATAATGGAGGAGAAACTTCAGTGGAGCCAGGGAGGTGGTCTAGGGGAAGGGGAAGGGGAAGAGTGAGGATCAATGAAGGAATTACTACCATCGGCTTTATGTACATATGTGAGAACACCAATGTCAATCTCAGTACCTTGCATGGGGAAGGGGGCAGGGGGACAGAGCGGGGGAAAGCCCACCAAGTGTTGTGTGCATGTATGTCACCATCAACATGTTTTTACATTTTGATGCGAGATTATAATGCACCAATAAAAGTGTATTAAAAATAAAGTAGGCCAGGTGTGGTGGTGCACGCTTCTTTTTATTTTTTTTGTGTGTGTGTATGTGGTACTGGGGATTGAACCCAGAGGCATTCTACCTCTGGGCTACACCCCCAG
>PVJS01051880.1:0-13817 GCA_004027185.1 Glis glis
GAGAGAGAGAGAGAGAGAGAGAGAGAGAGAGAGAGAGAGAGCTGAAGCTGGCCGCGAACCCGGATCCTCAGGTCTCTGCCTCCCAAAGTACTGGGATTACAAGTGTGCGCCACCACGCCCGGCTTTATTCTTTATTTTGAAACAGGGTCTTGCTAAGTTGCAGAGGGCCTCACTAAGTAGCTGAGGCTGGCCGGAAAGCTGCGATCCTCCTGTCTCATCCTCCCAAGTACTGGGATTACAAGTGTGTGTCACCACGCCGGGCTTGTGGCCTGGTTTTTAAGGTGGTCTCTTTAATGGTCTCCTTGCTTTCATCACTAACAATCTAAGATATATTCTCAGCATCGTAGCTGAAATAAAACTTTTAAAGTTAAATCAAATGAATCTCATGTCTTCTCAAATCCCTGCTATGATTCCCATTCAACTGAGAGAAAAAAACAAATTCTTTCAATAGCCTGCAAGGCTCTAAGTGACAGGTGACCCCCCAATCCTCATTTATCTCCAACCAGATCTCCTCCTATTCTCCTTGTTTACTCTGCTTTGGCCTCGCTGGCCTATCCCTCTCCATAAATGAATTTTCAGAGCCTTTTCACTGATTGGCTTTGGGGGTTTTTCTTCCTTTTCTTTTTTGCCTTCCATATTCTCCTTCACTCCCACTCTGCCCACCCAGATAGATGCATGCACTAGCGTTCCATACTTTTCTTTCCAAATCCTACCTTAGCTGAGACTCCAAGGCACCACTCTTTTAAACAGCTCCCACTCCCAGGACTCTCTATTCCTCTTATACTACTTCATTTTTTCTCAGATAAATAGATCTTATTTCGTACTTCCCCCTGGGTAAGCAATATGATAGTATAGCAGAAGATTTTGTTTTCTCCAATGTAGTATCTAGAATCTGGAACAGTACCCGCCACAGAATATGTGCCCAATAAATACGTGTGGAATGATTGTAATATTAGTGGAATTCAATTCTTACTACACCTTTCAAGGTAATGAATAGTGACTCCATTTTACAAGTTGGGACATGAACGCTTAGTAAAATCGCATGCTTTGCCAAAATCGCTGCAGGTTACAGAGGCTAAGATTAAATCTAGGCTTGGTGAACCCAAGGCACAAAGAAAGGAAAAGCAATACTTGCCAAAAGTATATTTCAACATTATCTACAGTGGAGAACATTGTAAACAATGTAATTATTCTACAACAAGGGACTGCATAAATAAATAATGATATATTAACTTGGTTGAATGTGGTGGCACATGCCTGTAATCCCAGTATTTGGGAGACTGAGACAGGAGGATCACAGGTTCGAGGCCAGCCTCAGCCACTTAGTGAGACCCTCCACAACTTAGTGAGACTCTGTTTCTAAACAAAACATAAAATAGGGCTGGGGGTGTAGCTCAGAGGTAGAATGCCCCTGGGTTCAATCCCCAGTACCACACACACATACACACAAAAATGAGAATTATAAAGACTATGTGGCAATATGGAAACTTCTAGCATATTATTAGAATTTGCATCTAGATTATTATTAGAAGTGCTTAAGAAATTAAAAGATTTACATTTTTGGTCTAGAAGATTATCAATGAATTTATCCTTTGTATATGACTTTTGTAATTATATAACTTCTGAGCATATATTAAGAAAATAGCATAAATTTTGTTTTAAATCCTATATAAAATACTTATATTAGATAACATATTCCACTAAATAAAAATAATCACTATGATATTCCTTAATTTTTTAAAACAGCATATATGTTGTTATCATAATGTAAGCCACACAAGTTCACTATATATGTTGCTACAGAAAACATGCAGTCAATACTGGCTTGGGGTTATTTGACAATGAACAATCTTAAAATAAATAATTGGACATGAACTATATAAATTTTCAGTAAGTAACCACAGTACAATGTAATAATATCCTTTCATATCAAAACAGGTTTTTTTGCTTTCGAATTATCATTTAAACTATCTTTAATTGGCATCATTTTCTTCATTCTTTAACAGAATGCTTTATAGAATGTAATACTTCCAAGAACATAAAATAGAGCTTCAGTTTCTATTTAACTTAATACTCTAAAAATTTTAAACTAACAAAAAACATTTAGTTATGTGGAAATTAATGATGATATTGCTTGTAAATCCACAATTTTATATGTATATCTCTGTACATAGGTACATAGTGTTGTTAAAATATAGCAGAGTGCAGATGGTGATAACAAAACTGATATTATCTGACAAATATATATTTGTCAGACAAATATGCTATCTCTCTCTGTACTTTATGAAATGGAGGGACAAACTACAGGGACTTTTAATCCAATCAGGGTTTTTTTAGAGTTATAAATCTCTGGCAAAGAATCATACAATTCAAATATTTAAACAAGTTTGCAATCAGTATGCTTGCATCTTCCAAAAGAATTCCAGCATAATTGAGTATGGTGCTATTTTCCCAGAACACATATATGTATGACAAACATAAAAACCCTAGAGAAAAAATGATTGCGGTCAAACACTGCCAAACTGGCCATCTTCTTTATTCTTTGTCTTAAATAGTAGTGGGAAAGAGTGGAGATAATGGGCAGAGGTAGAGAAGGGGGGAGTGGGATGCAATGTGGAGGGAAGTACATCAAGAGGTGTGTTCATGTACGTTTTTATCACATTGAACCTCAGTATGATGTATAATTGCAATCCACTAATAAAATAATTAATAAAAAACTGGTGATAATAAAATGTAGAAAGAGCTTAAGTAATAACTATGGTAACAACTACCTGAGCACCATTGCTTCATGAATTTTCCAATATAAATGATATTCTAGAGAAAGATGCTTTCCCATACCTCATAGGCCATGCACTCTACCTGAGCCCACACCTCACAAGCTCGACCTTGGCTCATAATATTCTCTCTTCTCACTGCTGAGGGGTCTTGAGAATGTATTTGTACCCACTTGGTCTTACATCTTCAATCCTTTTTCATGGGCTTCTTCCTTTGAGTCTCTAAACATGCATGCATCTTCTTCATTTTAAAAGCAAGAATCATTGGGTGTGGTATCACATGCCTGTATTCCCAGTGCTTGGGAGGCCAAAATAGATCACAGGTTCAAGACCAGCCTCAGCAATAGTGAGACTCTTGGCAACCTAGTTAGATCCTGTTCCAGAAACAAAACAACTTAAAAGGCCTGGGCATGTAGCTCGGAGGTAGAGTTCCCCTGTGTTCAATCCCCAGTAACACACACACACACACACACACACACACACACACACACACACATACACACACACACATCACTTTGTTTGACCTTTTAAATCCTCCTAACCTATAAATGCATTCCCTCCCACAAATTTTCATGAGAATCAAACACTCATATTTTATTCTGGAAGATGGAGGTTAATACGATGTGCAGCATACCATTAATTCATTAATATATTCAACACAGCACAGCTGTGGTACTGTTGTTTTCATTAAATGAGTATAGTAGCCTACCTCCTCTTCTTGACCTTTTTAAGAACTCAACCATTCCCACAGCTTCTCATCTCCATGCTTCCGTTCAAACTGAATACTTCTGTTCATCCCTCAACTCAACAGAGCACACTTCGCTTCCTTTAGAACAGGAAAGCTTCAGGCTGTCTTTGGCCTTTTGGAACTCTCAATTGACTTTACTTTCAATTCTCCCGTTTCTTAGTTTCATCTGCCTTCAGATGCTTCCTACAATCTCTTCCCCAGAGCACTTACTCTGGTAGGGGATCCATCCAGTCTCATCTTCTCATCATTGATTCATTCTACAAACAGAAAGCATTGTCCTATGCACTGAGTTCCCAGGTAGGAATAAGACAATGTTCTTGTCCCCAAGTGATTAGAACTGAATGAAGGAAAATACAAAAAGTATACTGAGGTACAGGTAGGACCACGGGGCCAGCAGAGCAGAGGAAGCTCCTTTATAAAGGTACTAATGACACCTGAGTCATAACTGAGTAGGAGATGATCAAATGCTTAAGCATGCATATGCATATACACATCTAACATATGCTATTTGATACATGAATATAATATACATTATATGTGTGTGCATGTTCATGTAAAGGGGCATTTTAGAAAGCAGAAGCAACAAGAAAGACTTGAAGGGGAGTGAGAACCTGACAGGAATATCCCTAAATATCTGAGCAAAGCAGATTTCTTATACAAAATTAAGCATTGTCAGTGTTCCATGGATTCAACTATATGTTTGCAACATTAAAATCAGCATGCCTATAATGTACTCCTTGTTTTTCCTCAAACCAGCTCCCTCTTCTGCTTGATCACTCCTTTAACCCTATTGCCAGGTTCCCAGGTCAGCCAGACTTGAAAAGCCCTTTCCATTGCTGAGTAGAATTCCATTGTGTGTATTTCCCATAATTTTGTGATCCATTCATCTGATGACGGACACCTAGGTTGTTTCCATAATTTGACTATTGTGAATTGCGCTGCTATGAACATGGGTAGGCATATATTACTGTAGTTTTCTGGTTTCAGTCCCTTTGGACTGAAAAGTGGCATAGCTGGATCATATTGTGGATCCATTCCCAGTTTTCTGAGGAATCTCCATACTAATTTCCAATGTGGTTGGACTAGTTTGAACTCCCACCAATAGTGCAGAAGAATTCCCTTTTTCCCACATCCTCGCCAACATTTATTATTGTTTGACTTCTTAATGCTTGCCATTCTGATTGGGGTCAGATGAAATCTCAGAGTAGTTTTGATTTGCATTTCCTTGATTGCTAATGATGTTGAACATCTTTTCATGTATCTATTGGCCATATGTATCTCTTCTTTCCTGAAGTATCTGTTCAATTCGGTTGCCCATTTCTGAATAGGGTTATCATTTACAAGAAAATGGAAGGACCTGGAGAACATTATGTTAAGTGAGGTCAGCCAATCACAGAAAGAGAAGGGTCATATGTCTTCTCTAAGATGCACAAGCTAGGGAGCAATGAGTGTACAAAAGGGCCTCCAGTAAACAGTGGAGAAGCCTCAGTGAAGTCAGGGCACTGATCTAAGGGAAGAGGAAGGGAAAGAATGAAGTTCATTAATGGAATTTCTACCATCAACCATATTTACATATGAGAATACACCAATGTCAGTCTCAGTACTCTGTATTGGGGGGGAGGGGAGGCAGGGGGGCACCAAGTGCCGTGTGCATGTACGTTACTGTCAACTTGATGTCCATTGTGATGTGAGACTATAATGCACCAATAAAAGCACATTTAAAAAAAAAGCCCTTTCCATATTCAACCATTCTTAGGAAGAATATATTTTGGCAATTCCGGTTATACTATTACCATTTTAACTTTAGAAAGCGCTGGGTGAGTGTGAGGGCTTTGCATAGAAGCCTAGGATTCCTCCCAGTCAGTGAATTTCATCAGGGTGGGACAGAACTTCAGAAATGTGTATTTTTTTCATGATCACCAGGTGATTCTAATGTGCCACCACTTGTCTATGGCCACCACAAAATTCCATCTGTTCTTAATTTGCTTCTATAGAAAAAAGTCAAATTAATTTCTTAAAACAACTACTTTAACCACATTTCTCAAAATGAGAACTTGAATGCTTTCCTCTAACCCTTCACATCAAATGCAATTGGAACTCTATCGCTTGGCCTCTGCAATTCAAAATTTCCAAGCTGGGCGTGGTGGCGCACGCTTGTAATCCCAGTACTTGGGAGGCTGAGACCGGAGGATCCGGATTCACAGCCAGCCTCAGCTACTTAGTGAGGCCTTCCGCAACTTAGTGAGACCCTGTTTCAAAATAAAGATTAAAAAATAGGGCTAGGGTTGTAGCCTGGAGGTAGAATGCCCCTGGGTTCAATCCTTGGTACTGCAAAAAAAAAAAAAAAAAAAAAAAATTCCCACAAAATGTTGTCTTCTAAAAAGTGTCTTTTCTTCTTTCCTCTATTCAATCATGTAATTAGTAAATATCCCATATCAAAGTGTTAGGGCTGGGGGATGGATAGACCTTACCTGCTTATAGTTTTCATTCCATCAAAAAAGTCAAACATCATATAACTACTAATGGTTGTGATCAGTCTTAAGATAGAAGTACTAGGCTCTAAAGTAACCTATAATATGAGATGCTAGCTAAGATGACTTGTCAAATATAGTCTTCCAAAGCAGTAACTTTAAATTAAAGCAACCCTCAAAATTTTTCAAATAAAATGGAGAGGGAAAGGGAAGAGTTCCTTAACTGAGGCCGGCATAACCAGCACATGGTGAAAGAAATATTGTCACTTTTAAAATGTGAAAATAGTTTTTTTTGTGTGTAAGGAGGATAATTTGTAAGAACTTTTAGATGTGCATGAGACCAAACCATGCAGGATGTTACAACTAAGAAGTCTGGACTTTCAAATGAAGGAAATGGAAAGTCATGGAGCGCTTATATGTAGATTTGTTTTTGAAAGGCCATTTTGGAAGTAATACAGGAAAGCAAAACTCAAGTCAGAAAAGGCATCTAAGAGACAGTTGCCATAACCAAGTAAGACATGGTAGCTGGATGATTTGTATTAAGGAAAACTAGAAAGGTTTGAGAAGTAGTTCAGATTTAGACTCAACAGTACTTGGGGACTGTTGGGGACAGAGAGCATATATGGAATAGGGTAATATTGGGGATGTCTGCCATATTTCTAGTTTAGAAAAGTTGGTGGATGGAAGCACAATTTAATAAGGCAGGGACTATTGCAGAGAAAACAGTATTATCTACATTGTTGGGTAGGGAAGTGTGATTAATGCGGTTTTTAAGTATGTTTGAGGTTTTTGTAAAATGAGTTGGCTCTGAGTGAATGAACACTGGGAAAGAGAAGTGGTAGGACAACAATTGGGAGAGGCCACAGATACCAAATGAAGGGAGGGTTTCAAGAAGGGCAGAAAGTTGTTGGATTCTGCAAGGAGGTTATTGATGACCAGATATTGATGACCTAAGAGAGAAGCAGATTCGAGCGTGCTCAGTAGTAATTACGAAAGAAGAAAATGGAAAGAGGTCTGAAAACTCTCCTAAAAGTGTAATCCATGAGGGAGAGAACGTTAGGGAACAATTGTTAGGAGTTTGGATGCTTTAAATTTGAAAAGTGGGCATAGGTTTAAATGCTGAAAGATAGGGCCAGCACAAGGGGAAAGGTGAATATTATGAGTAGAGAGTATAACAAAGGGCCCAAAGCTTATTAGCATTTAAGAGAAGGTAGAATCTAGGACAGGGCTAGAGCCCCTTGCCTTTAAGTAGAAGTCCCTTCTCAATACTAGTAGGGTGGAAATAGTTGACTAAAGGATATAGCTTATTCCAATGCAATTTTACCTCATTCAGAAAAGATTAAAATGAGGAGGTCGACAAGATGGTGTCGGAGTAAGGACACAGAGAGGAGCCTGTCTCTAAATTGTCTCGGGTGCTCTGAACTGAACAGCCATACACATCCCATACGACTTTCGTGGGAAATAGGAACTAAAGACAGTAACATTTAAGAATACATAGAATCCCACTGATTAACACCCAGGCTAAGAAAGGGTAAAAAAAATGGGGGGGAAACCAACCAGAGACAGGAGAACAATAACCCCGTCCCGGACTGGGTCGCCGGACCAGCAGGAACCTTCAGAAGATCTGAAAAATCTTATAACCAGCAACCTGAGGCCTTTCTCACAGACATCAGGATCATCAACCACAAAATCCCACAGCCCCAGGACAACAAGATGGAGAAGGACGACTACCATCCACTTCCATCGCAATCCACTGGTCCTCTGCACACTCGGAAGGAGAAGTGAGTGCTGCGGCCTCACAGGATAACTGAAAAGAGCCCCCTCCCCGGAAAAAAAGAGAGGGTGGGGACACAAGCAGTCTGTGGTTATAGCCACACATGAAAATCTGAGGAATAGAGCAGGTCTGAAAGTTGCAGACCAACACAGCCTTCTCTGGGGAGCACGGCGTCCCCACCTGTGCCTAGAACAGCCCTGGAGGGACTGGGCGGCAAGCAGAGGCAGGAAGCTGAAAGCACCTGCAACCCAGACAGCACGTGAGGGTCTCGCCCTAAACGGGAGGAGAGTGCCGGTGTTGCTGGCCTACACCCAGGTGGAGGGAAAGAGGAACACAGACAGCAGAAAGCCACAGCCTTCCCCCTCCCCCTCAGCGCCCAGGCCAGCCACAGAGTGTCTCGGCCTAAACAGACAGAATCAGAGGGACTTGGGAAGTGGAAAACGCCAGAGTTCCCTGCCTGAGCCTAGACAGAGAGAAAAGAGGGACACAGGCAGCAAAGAGGGTGAGCCTTCCCCCACCTGTGCCCAGGCCAGCCTGAGAAGGACTTGGTACTCAGCCTAACCTGCAGAGAGTGCCGGTGTCCCCCACTTGTGCCCAGGCAGAGAGAAAAAGGGACACAGGCAGTGAAGAGGGTGAGCCTTCACCCACCTGTGCCCAGGCCAGCCTGTGAGGGACTCAGCCTAATGTGCAGAGAGTGCCGGTATCCCCCACCTGTGCCCAGGCAGAAAGAAAGAGCGACACAGGCAGCAAAGAGGGTGAGCCTTCCCCGACTTGCACCCAGGCCAGCCCTAGAGGGACTCAGGACTCGGCCTAACATGCGGAGAGTGCCGGTGTCCCCCATCTGTGCCCAGGCAGAGAGAAAAAGAGACACAGGCAGCAAAGAGGGTGAGCCTTCCCTCACCTGCACCCAGGCCAGCCTGAGAGGGACTTAGCCTAACATGCAAAAAGTGCCGGTGTCCCCCACATGTGCCCAGGCAGAAAGAAAAAGGGACACAGGCAGCGAAGAGGGTGAGCCTTCCCCTACCTGTGCCCTGGCCAGCCCAAGAGGGTCTCTGTCTAAACAGGCAGAGACAGAGGGACTCAGGAACCAGAGAGTGCCAGTGCTCTTCACCTGTGCTCAGGCCAAATAGGTGAACCACCAGAAAAGACAGTCAGACACCAAAGACAAACTAATTACCACTGACAGATGGAAGCAATCAGCAGCCCGCACATTGAAGTTTAAAAACGCATAGGGTACAAACTGACCTACCCACATCTCTGAGTCTACCCCCTATTACAGAGGTGACAGGTCCGCGGACCTCAACACCTGGATCTCATCAACAAGACCACTGTAGCAGACAGAAGGAACCCTAGAGTAATTGCAACCCAGTACCAACAATCTACTGGCAGAACAACAGTGGAGTAATATGGGACACAGATATCGAAGAACATATTAAAGGGTGATAAACACACAACAGAGAGCTAAGAATAACCATACAGTAGAGGTTAGTCATCTTTAAGGCACACCTAGTAATAAATATCTACCTCCAGAACAGCTTACTATACAGGGAGAGTGATTAGACACAGGAAACCTAAAGAGTAAGAGACAGATACCAAAAGCAACAAAGATATAAACTTAAGAAACCTGAAATCATGGGAAGGAGGAACAACAAAGAAACAATGAGCTCCCACAACTCCACAATAATAGAACCCATCACCATAGAAATGCAGGGATTGCCAGAAGGACAATTCAGAACTTTAGTAGTAGAAATGATACAGGATTTCTGAAAAGAATTCAGAGAGAGCCTGAAAGGAATTAAGGATCAAATAAGCAAAGAATCTGACACCCAAAATAGGAATCAAATAGAGGCTCTGAAGGAAGTGAAGGGTACAATAACGGAAATGAAGGAATCAATACAAACTATTAACAGTAGACTAGACCACATGGAAAACAGAATCTCACTCTTAGAAGATGATCACTCCAAAAGTGAGTGCATCCTATATAATATAGAAAAAACAATTCGACAGCATGAATTGGACATCGAGGAGATCTCGGCCAACTTGAAGAGAGCAAACTTAAGAATAATAGGCATAGAAGAAGGAATGGAAGCTGAAACCAAAGGAATAAACAATCTTTTCAGAGAAGTAATATTGGAAAATTTCCAAAACATAGAAAGAGAGGTCGACACCCAGGTACAAGAAACATACAGAACCCCTAATAGACAAGATCAGAGAAGAGGTTCACCACGTCACATAATAGTCAAACTGACTAATGTAGAGGCCAAGGAGAGAATCTTTTTTTTTTTTTTTGTGGTACTGGGGATTGAACACAGGGGCGTTCTACCTCCGCGCTACACCCCCGGCCCTATTTTTTTTATGCTTTATTTTTGAAACCGGGTCACACGAAGTTGCAGAGGGCCTCACTAGGTAGAGAGAGAGAGAGAGAGAGAGAGAGAGAGAGATCGTGTGCGCGCATGCATGCGCACTGAGGTTGGCCGCGAACCCGGATCCTCCGGTCTCCGCCTCCCAAAGTACTGGGATTACAAGTGTGTGCCACCACGCCCGGCCAAGGCAAGAATCTTAAAGGCAACCAGAGAAAAAAATCAAGTAACATACAGAGGCAAACCAATAAGAATCACCTCCGGCCTTCCAAACCATGTCATGAAAGCCAGGAGGGCCTGTGGCAACATATTCTGAACTCTGAAAGAAAACAACTTCCAACCAAGATTTACCTACCCAGCAAAGATATCTATAAAAGTTGATGGGGGAAATAAAAACCTTCCACGACAAACAGAAGCTGAAAGAATTTATGTCTGCTAAACCAGCATTAGAGAAAATACTCAAAGAGATTAACTATAAAGAAGAGATAATAAATAAATGCCAGAACCAAAGAAACAATAACTTCCATCAAACAGCCAACTAAGAAATGAAAAAAACACTACCTCAAACAGAAGTCAAAACTCAAAATGTTAGGAATTAAGAATCATCTCTCAATAACCACGCTGAATACAAATGGACTCAATTCACCAATCAAAAGACATAAGGTAGCAAAATGGATCAAAAATATTAATCCATCTATATGCTGCTTACAAGAAACACACCTTACAAGTAAAGACACTCACAAACTAAAAGTAAAAGGCTGGAGCAAGGTAATCCACGCCAGTGGAACACGAAGACAAGCAGGAGTAGCAACTATGATATCAGACAAATTAGACTTCAAGCCTAAACTTATCAGAAGAGACAAAGGTCACTTTTTACTGGTAAAAGGAACAATCCAACAAGAGGATATAATGATAGTCAACATTTATGCCCCAAATATAGGTGCAACCACCTTCATAAAACAAATTCTTCATGACTTTAAGTCACACATATATCCTAATACAATAATATTGGGAGACTTCAACACTCCTCTCACACCACTCGACCCATCTTCAAGACTAAGGGTCAGTAAAGATGCCTCAGACCTAAGGAAAACCATAGGTCAAATAGACCTACTAGACACATACAGAATATTCCACCCAACTACAGCCAAATTCACATTTTTTTCAGCTGCTCATGGAACCTTCTCTAAAATAGACCATATCCTAGGCCACAAAGCAAGTACTAGTAAATTCAAGAAATGTGACATAATCCCCTGTGTATTTTCAGACCATAATGGAATGAAACTAGAAATCAACTGTAAGAAGACACAGAGAAATCTCATAAACACGTGGAGACTGAACACCACACTGCTGAATGAAGAATGGGCCATAGAGGGAATAAGAGAAGAAATAAAGAAATTCCCAGAAACAAATGAAAATAGGGAAACAACATATCAAAATCTCTGGGACATGCCGGGCATGGTGGCGCACGCTTGTAATCCCAGTACTTTGGGAGGCGGAGACCGGAGGATCCGGGTTCGCGGCCAGCCTCAGCGCGCGGCCAGCCTCAGCGCGCATGTGCGGCGCGCATGCGCGATCTCTCCCCCTTCTCTCTCTCTCTCTCTCTCTGTCTCCCCCTAGTGAGGCCTTCTGCAACTTCGTGAGACCCGGTTTCAAAATAAAGTATAAAAAATAGGGCCGGGGGCGTAGCACAGAGGTAGAACGCCCCTGCGTTCAATCCCCGGTACCGCAAAAAAAAAAAAAAAAATCTCTGGGACACGTTGAAAGCAGTATTAAGAGGAAAATTCATAGCACTGAGTGCTCACATAAGTAGAACTGAAAAGTACCAAATAAACAACCTAATGACACACTTCAAAGCCCTTGAAAAACAGGAACAGTCTAACCCCAAAGCCAGTAGAAGACAGGAAATTATTAAAATTAGAGCAGAAATCAATGAAGTGGAGAATAAAAAAAATACATAAAAATCAACAAAACCAAAAGCTGGTTTCTCGAAAAAATACACAAGATAGATAAACCATTAGCCAACCTAACCAAAAGAAAGAAATAATCAACCCAAATTACTAAAATAAGAGATGAAAAAGGAGATATCACCACCAGCAGTGTGGAAATACAGAGGATTATCAGAAATTACTTTGAAAAGATATACTCAAACAAAATGGAAATCCTAGAAGAAATTGACAAATTTCTAGACACATATAACCCTCCCAAATTGAATCAAGAAGATATAGAAATATTAAACCAACCAAAAACAATCAAAGAGATTGAAGCAGCAATAAAGAGCTTACCATCGAAGAAAAGCCCAGGTCCAGATGGTTTCCCAGGTGAATTCTATAAAACCTTTATAGAAGAGCTAATCCCAATATTCCTCAATTTATTCCATGAAATAGAAAGAAACAGGAGTCTCCCAAATACATACTATGAAGCCAGTATCATATTAATACCAAAATCGAATAAAGACAGCTCAAGGAAAGAAAACTACAGGCCCATATCATTGATGAACTTAGACACAAAACTAAACAAAATACTAGCAACACGCATTCAAAACCACATCAATTATACACCATGACCAAGTCGGGTTTATCCCAGGGATGCAAGGCTGGTTCAACATACGTAAAATAATCCATGCAATTCACCCCATAAACAGAACCAAAGACAAAAATCACATGATCATTTCAATAGATGCTGAAAAAGCATTTGACAAAATCCAACACCCACTCATGCTAAAAACACTGCAGAAAATCAGAATAGAAGGAAGATACCTCAACATCATAAAGGCAATATACAATAGGCCCACAGCAAACATCATACTGAATGAGGAAAAACTTCGAGAGTTCCCCTTAAAAACAGGAACAAAACAAGGATATCCACTGTCACCACTCCTTTTCAATATAGTACTTGAAACTCTAGCCAGAGCAATAAGGCAAGAGAAGGAAATAAAGGGAGTACAAATAGGAAAAGAGAAGCTGAAACTATCTATCTGCAGATGACATGATATTATACTTAGGAGATCCAACAAACTCAACCAAGAGGCTTATAGAACTAATCAACAAATTCAGCAAAGTGTCTGGATACAAAATCAATCTTATAAAATCAGAAGCTTTTCTGTATTCCAACCATAAATCCACTGAAAAAGAAATCCAGAAGACATTTCCACTCACGATATCCCCCAAAACAATAAGATACTTGGGAATAAACCTAACCAAGGAGGTAAAAAAATCACCACTAAAAAAACAAATAACCCAATCAAAAAATGGGCAAGTGAACTAAATAGACACTTCATAGAAGAAATACAAATGGCCCATAAATGTATGAAAAAATGTTCAACATCATTAGCAATCAGAGAGATGCAAATCAAAACTACCCTGAGATTTCACCGAACCCCAATTAGAATGGCAATCATTAAAAACACAAACAACAACAAATGCTGGCGAGGATGTGGAGAAGTAGGAACTCTACTATACTGCTGGTGGAATTGCAAATTAGTGCAACCACTTTGGAAAACAGTGTGGAGGATCCTCAGAAGAATGGGAATAAACCTACCATATGACCCAGCAATACCACTTCTAGGCATCTACCCCAAAGAACTAAAACCCAACTACCAGACTAATGCATGTGTATCTATGTTTATAGCAGCACAATTCACAATTGCCAAACTTTGGAACCAGCCAAGGTGTCCATCAACAGATGAAT
>PVJS01051881.1:0-13816 GCA_004027185.1 Glis glis
CAACTGAATAACAGATTTGAATTACAAGTCCTGCAGAACTGGTGTGTGGAAGCAAGTCCCATAGGGAGTGAAGGAACACAGCCAAGTACATGCATCTGGCTCTTAATGTAATGACATTTGTTACATATCAAATGTACATTCACTGTCACCAAGATTTTGAAGAGATCACTTAATTTTTTCACTGTTTTAAAGGGTAAATTGCAAATTATATGGAAAGACAACTTACAAGATACACAGCCTCAGGATTTATTCCTCAGATATATAAATGTTCTGTCCTAGTTACTTCTCTGTGCTGCAACAAATAGGATTATAAACTTTTATTCTTACTCTAAATATATTAGTTTTATCACAGCCTTTTATGCCTTTTCTTTTTTAATGCCTTTTCTTAATTACCTATTTACATGCTAATTCTTTCTTACAAATTAAAGAAAATTAGAAAGCATCCCACATACTTGAAATGCTGTAAATTGCTTTTTAGAATATATAATTGAGCTATTTCTTTCTAAGCAAGTAAAAAGGAATTTTTCAGAGATCATGATGAACTGGTTATATCTAGAGACTAGAATATCAAGCCAATATATTAAAGTGTATCTCATATATATGCAATTCTTCATTTTCCTTTCATCCATTTTGAATATTTCCCTCATACTACCTTGTGTACTACATCCACACAAATTCAAAGACAAATAGGATGATGCACTTTTTCTTCATACGAATGATTGCAGTTAATTATATTGAAGGAATCAAAAAAAGATCAGCCGACTTTCAGGAACTCCTGGGATAAGTGATACAATCCTGCTGGGTCACTGCAGTTAAAAACTGGATACAATTTGCTCCTGAATAGGTGAAAACACCCATCCCCCTGCCCAGCAGAGGGAGGGAGCCAAGGAAGGAAAAGGTTGATAGTAGCTTACTGAGTAGCCAAAATATGTTATTTGTATCATAGAAGCTTTCTCAAAGAAGAGTCTGCCTCAATATCTCCAGAAAGAAAAATATTGACCACCTTTATAAGAATTACAAAAAAAGATTATCATCAGGTCTTCAAACATCCTTTCTATCTGTAAAGGCATTTCTTTCATTCAACTAACAATAAAACTGCCCTATTTTGAGAATTTTATGAAGAAGTTAATAAATATTCAACACGTAACAGACTCACAACAAAATGTAAATTTATTTGTAAAATCATGTCAATACTATTGCTATATGTAGCCCTAAAAGCAAGCTAAACTTTTGCAAAAATAATACTTTTAAAACTACCAGAAGAGATCACGAAGTGAACAACACATGATATGATATTATCAACAAATAGTGTTTACTTTCAATTAGGAAGTACAAACTAGACTCTCAGAGGTTCAACATAGCCAAAGTGTATTTCTAACTACTGAATGAGTAAAATGCAATTTAGCAGGGGCTCTGGATAGCATAGTCACTCACAGATATAGGGTGATCTTTCAGAAAGAGGAATTGAAGTGCATCATGCACTGGCTTATGAAGATTCCAATGAAAATAGAGACACATGTCTACCCAATCACTACATGGATTATAGAAGTCATACAGCCACACCCAACTATAAAAGGTACAAGGTAATGCCAACCTAACATACCTGAAAGAAGAAGAGAAGCAGAATGTTAACAGCCTTCATAATCAATTCATTATTCTTGGCAGTCAATGATAAACTGATCTCGTGAAACCTGGGATTTTTAATTTTTTATTTGTTTTTCCATTTTAGCTAGGATTGGTTGTAACCACTAAAAGTGGGTGGGTTTCTTTCACCTTTTACTTTGGCAAGTAGTCTCTACCATTCAGAATTGCTTAATTTCCCATAAACTTACTGAGTGAGGATTACTATCTAATGACCTACCCATTAATGGAGCAACAACACGTAATTATGCCTCAAAAAGCATGGGGTTTTCTTTCCATGTTGTGCTGCCTTCTGTCACCTTTAGATACAAGATACAAGATACAAGATGCATCTGTCAGATCCACCTTGATGCTATGCTGTATTTAAGATTTTCATTCTGGGATTCTTGAGCTTTGATACATGAGTGGACCCTTTCTCAAAGGGCACACTTTGTAATGTCGGTCCTGTGATTTAGATGGTAAAAGAAGACATTACAGTGTATCCATGAATCCATATGATGTATTATAACTTGTTCCTTTAAGAGAATGTGCATAGTTTTATCTTTCTGCAGTATGAACTCTCTCTCTCTCTGTGTGTGTGTGTGTGTGTGTGTGTGTAGATTTCAGGAAAAGAAAATGGCCCAAATGGGTCAGAAATTAGAAGTTAGGTCAAATTCTGTTACATTTGCAGGACATTCCAGAGCAATAGGAATGGAAGGTAGCATGTGTCATGCCAAACACCATAACCAATTCAGTATAATTCAGGTAGGTCCAAAAGAGATAAGAACTAGAGCATGGCATTTCCTATGTGATATGCTAAGAATTTTGCATATTATTCTATAAGTAAAATTACAATAAGAGTATGTTTTGGACAGGTTGAACCTGGATGGATATGGCCAGTAGGAGATATTTCAGTTGAAGTTATGGAGATAGTTTATTGTTGGACAAAGAGATTTGAATATAATCAATGTACAGAAGGTGGTGAATAGCAGATAGTGGAGAATTACCACTGGAAATTAGATCGATGATAGATAGATGATAGATGATAGATAGATAGATAGATAGATAATCAGAGGACACAAAATGAAACAAGGGTTTTAAGAGTGTTGTGTTTGTGTCACTAAGAGGGAAAATTAGCTTATTCCTCACTCAGGAATGTGCTGACTGCAATCTTGAAAATATTAGAAAGGAGAAGTTATTTGTGCTATAAGAGCCATAATGGTGGGTACAATGGGGCAATTGGATGAGTGACTCAGGCTAGTCAAATAAAAAAGAAATTCTGGTCAATAGTTTTGTATGTAGTGTTAACTACGTATGAGGTATTGTTCTGGATGGTATATAGCCTCAATCCTCACAACAGATGGAAACAAAAAATGTTAAGTCATTTGCCAAGTTACTAAGAATTAAAGCAGGAAATTTTTAAGAGCAGAATATTTACCCAGGTAGTTTGGCTTTAACATCTCCGTTCTCAACTATGACTGCCTCTCACTTCTTAAAGTAGTTCCATAGATTGCAGAATTTAGTGAGATCATAGTGATCTTTAAAAATTTTCAGCTTTGGTCTTCTCAGTCATGTCTTAAAAGGATTTAATATACGTTTCATTGCTTCAGTTTGCAGTATAGGAGATTCTGGCTTCTAATTATTATAGTGATATTAACCTTAACAAATGGGATGCTGTTAAGTATTACTAGTAATTAAATTGACTAATAGTTCTTGGGAAGATATCAGCTATTTAAATTGTTTTAATTGAAAAAACTCATAAAGGGGGTATAAATATTAAGTGAATTTAGAATAAAGATGTCCTGTAATATACATGTCCAGCTAATCCTTCTGACATCTGTTTCCTCATCTATAATATGGTAATTGCATTAAAGTATAGTTCAGGGTAATCAAAGTTGGTGTACATAGAACATGTATAATATCTGCAATCTTATTTCTTAATATGTGGTACAGTTCATTTAAAAATATACAGAAAAGTTTAATTCAAGTGAAACTTACCTTCCAAACACAAGGACTGCTATATGGATAAGAAACATTATTGTCTAAGTAGAAAATTAAATTATCTTGCCCTCATTAACCTCAAAAAAATCTAATCTGGGGAAAATTTTAAATTTAGAGTAATGATATCTTAGTGTCAGTAGTATTAGAGTAGTTTGACATTTTTAGTTTGAGAATTCTAAAATTATACATTTAATTTGCTCTGTCTCAAAATATACTCATAAACCTGTTTCTTAAATCTAACATGTGAAGTAAGGCTAATATTACTTCAAAAATAACATTTTATTAATTAGCAAAGAGAGAACAAATTTCTGAAAATCATCTCAGTAAAATAAGGAAAGTATAAAATCACTGATATGAAAATCCCTTCACATAATAGGCCTGCTACCAGATATATGAAAAATAACTCATGTGGCTTTAGGAAAATATTTCCATTCAGACATAAGCTGCTTTTAAAGAACAAAGGAAGATGAAATAGAAGGCTTTATTTTACTCTAGTAATATATAAAGTTTTATGTATGTTAGCATTTTTTAGTTTGCATTAATATTGAAGTATTAATTTGAGAGACATTAAAAACATTTAGAGCCAGGCGTGGTAATCCCAGTAGGCGCACGCTTGTAATCCCAGTACTTGGGAGGCGAAGACCGGAGGATCCGGGTTTGCCGCCAGCCTCAGCTACTTAGTGAGGCCCTCCACAACTTCGTGAGACCCGGTTTCAATAAAGGATAAAAAATAGGGCCGGGGTGTAGCTCAGAGGTAGAATGCCCCTGGGTTCAATCCCCGGTACCGCAAAAAAAAAAAAATTAGTGAATTTATTCTATATGTTTCAAAATAAAGAATAAAAAGATAGGGCTGGGGATGTAGCTCAGAGGTAGAATGCCCCTGGGTTCAATCCCCAGTACCACAAAAACAAACAAACAAAAATATTTTCATGAGTTTAAGTAGATATTATGACAAGAATAAACTAGAAGAGAAGCTGAAGTGGTGGTGCACACCAGTAATCCCAGCACATGGGAGGCTGAGACAGGAAGATCTCAGGTTCAAGACTAGCTTCAGCAGTCTAATGAAACTCTCAGCAACATAGTGAGAACTTTTTCCAAAACAAAAATTTAAGAAAGTGCTAGGGTATAGTTCAGACATGGAATGCCTCTGAGTTCAATCCCCAGTACCATACACACACAAAAAAAGAATACTATGATAATCTCTCTATATATATTATTTAATTTAACCTGAAAAATATAGACATATAAATATATAGAGGTACTCATTTCCACACCATACACTAAATTTGCTGCTTTTAAAATATACATACTTATAATATCCTTTTCATAAAAAATAACTGGACATTAGTCAAATTTGAGAAACAGTTCTTCTAAATGTGGATGTTGAATATGAACCAACTCTATTAATTTCATTGAATTGTCTAAAAGTAAGCCTTTGGATAGGGACATATTAGCAAGAATTATATTTCATTTAAAATTGCACAAATATTAATTTATAATATCACATGTTTATTACAAGATTTGTAAGTCTGTTTTGTCTAATCTGTAAAAGAAATTTTAATAATCGAAAATTGTCTGTACCCTTCAAATTGTGACAGTTTATTATATCTACTGTCTAGTCATTGCTTTATTGACCAACCATACTATACTGTGTACTAAAGGGGTTGGAACCCTGAAAACTATAATTTTGCAAATCCATATGTTAATTTTTGGATGACATTTCTCCTTGGGTCTCTCACACATCTGCATATTTTATGAACAAGGCATTAACTGCCCTTGTGTACATATTTGGTTTCAAACAAAGTTTATATATCAAAAAGCTCTGAAAGATAAAAGCTAAAGGTACTTTGAAAGGAATATGTATCCTCTAAAAATAGCTTTGATATGAAGCTGATTGTACAGTAGAGTTAGAGAAATTTTAATTAGTAAAATTATAAAGTAAAATGTAATAATATACATCTTTAACAGTATTTTAATAGAGATTTCAAGTAGCTATTGTATTCCAGCTAAATTAAACTTCCTTTGTTCTTTTTTATATTGAAATTTAACATAACTACTTTTATGCATGGTGTTCAAAGTTTAACTTGGCAAAGTTGAATTTTATTTAGTGATAAATCCAAGCTAAACTACTACAGAGTCAGTAGAATAAGACCTGAGTTACATTTTGCTTTTTCACATTCTTATTAAATGCTTAATTAAAATTACCCAAATCTCTCTCATGTCTACTTTTTCTTAAAATTGGCAATAAAAATCTACCCTGATCACTCCTATTGCACATCATTACAGCATGAAAATAAAGTAAGTGACAAATTATAGAAATGACCCCTGAAAATATGATGTGAAACTATAATGCACCAATAAAAGCATTAAAAATTTAAAAAATAAAAATAAAAAATTACATATTTTGCATATTATACATGTTTCTATCTAAAGTAATTGTTTATAATTTGGCTAATTACAAAAAGGTTTTGATACAGTTCACAGGGTTAGACTGAACTGATACAAATCCCCTTCAATTCCCATATACCTCCATAACTCTCATTTACAAGCACATAAAAATGGTAAATGAAATATATTAAAATATTTTTATGATTTCAAGTCAATCTCAAACAATTGCTACCCCTAATGACCAACAAAGAGTATGGAACAAAAATGCAATTTCTAGGGAGTGATCTTATGCCACAAGAGTTTAAATAACTAATTTTTGAATTTTAACATAGAACTGTAAAATACATTTCTTCATAATCACAAGTTCTTGGATACATACTACAGCATGAATGAAACTTGAGAGCATTATGATTAGTACAAAAGCCCAAATCAAAAGGTTAAATCCTGGGCTTCTCGTTCCACATAAGATAAAGTAGTCCTACATGATAATAATCCTGGTCCGACATGATAATTACAACTAAAAACTGTGGACAAAATAGAACAGATGATCTTAAGTGGACTCTAAAAGGTGAAAAGAGGATGGCAGATTAGCTAGCAAACCCTAGATCTTGAGGAATGTTATAATGGTTAGTTGTCTGTTTTTGCTTATCCCTCCCTCCCTCCCTCCCTCCCTCCCTCCCTTCCTCCCTCCCTTCCTTCCTTCCTTCCTTCCTTCCTTCCTTCCTTCCCTTCTTCCTTCTTTCCTAGTTAAAAAATGTATATTCTACCTGGGCACTTTATTAATCTGCAATGTAGAACAGCAAACATAAACAGACCCTTAAAAAGTTCAAATAAAAAGATGATTTATTAGCCAAAAGACTGGGAAAGAGGGAGGACAGGATGGCAGAACTGACAGAATTTTTTTTAGTGTGTAGGTGTGTGGTACTGGAGATTGAACCCAAAGGCATTCTACCTCTGAGATACATCCCCAGGATCTAGCTAAGTAGCTGAGAGACTTGCTAAGTTGCTGAGGTTGGCTTTGAACCTGTGATCCTCCTGTCTCAGCCTCCCAAGTACTGGGATTACAGGAATGCACCACCAAGTCTGGCTCAATGACAGAAAAAATTTGACAAATATCTCCACCCTGCCCCTGACAAACAATGGGGATTGTGGACTTCACACTCTCCTGGTGATGGCAGGTGGAGCCCCTCACTTTCTCAATTACAAAGTAGGGGAGGATTTCAGAGAAGACGGAGGAAAAAAAGAATTCTTTAAACATGCATAGCAAGTCTGTACAGACCCTCATGTGAAACCAACATTAAGTTCTCATGACAAAAGGTTAATAATGCCCAGTGTAGAATAATTCCCAGGTTTTCAGAGTGCTATGTGAGTAGTATAATTCACAAATGAAGCAGAATAGAATAACACTGCAAAGGATCATTGTATCTCAAACCCTCAAGTGTGTTATTCTTTCTATCACTGTAACAAAAACCTGAGGTAATCAACTTATAAAGAGGAAAAGGTTATTTGGCACACAGTTTTGGAGATTCCAGTCCAAGACTGGTTGACCCCATTGCTTTTAGACCTGTGGAGAGGCAGTAAAATATGCCAGGAGGACATAACAGAACAAAACTACTCACCTTATAACCAGGGAACAAAAGAGAAAGAGGAAGGGGCTGGGTTCCCACTAACCCCTTCAAGTGCATGTCCGCAATGACCTAAAGACCTTACAGTAGACCTCACATCCTAAAGGCTTCACCCCTTTCCACTAGGGCCACGCTGGGGACCAAGCCTTTAACACATGGACCTTTGGGGGATATTTAAGCTATACCAGTAGGCCAGGATGTACATGCTAAAATTAAGGTGACTGTCTCCTAAAAATAGAATAACTAAATTCCACCCAGAATCTCTAAACATAAAAGCCAAAATATCCAGGATACAATTGATAATCACTGGTCACACCAAGAACCAGTAATTACAACATAACAAGATAGTCAACACAACTGGACGTGGTGGCACATGCTTGTATTCCCAGTACTTGGGAGGTTGAGACAGGAGGATCGCAGGTTCATGGCCAGCCTCAGCTACGTAGTGAGGCCCTCCACAACTTAGTGAGACCCTGTTTCAAAATAAAGAATAAAAATAAGGCTGGGGGTGTAGCTCGGAGGTAGAATGCCTCTGGGTTCAATCCCCAGTACCACAAAGAAAAAGACAGTCAACAGATGACAGTGTTAAGGTGACTCAGATGTTGGAATTATCTAACAAGGATTTTAAGCCAGCCATCATAAAATTATTCCAATGAGCAATGCCTAAAAACATGAAAAAAACCCAGAAGATATATAAAAAAACAAGACTGAAATGTTACGTGAAAAATACAGTGACTGAAATGAAAACCTCAACTCAAAATTGAAATGAAATGAACTCAAAAGAAGATTGTAGGTACAGAGGTTAAATCACAAAATGAGGGCAGAAAAATAGTGGGGCTGGAACCAAATGAAGCCCAGACACTTGGAAACTCCCTTCCTCCACACTACTGTCCTAGGTGGCACTGGAAGGAAGGATCCCACAAGCAACAAGTAGCTCAATCCAGGGAAGAGTTGATAACCTATGAGACACATATATTAAGTATATCATCAATAACTTTGGCCAACATATTTGAAAAAATGTTAAAAATTAAAATTTCTCAGCTGGGAGTTGTGATGTATGTCTGTAATCCCAGTATTTGGGAAGCTCAGACAGGAGGATCACAGGTTCAAGGTCAGCCTCAGCAACTTAGCGAGATCCTGCTTCAAAATAAAAAATAAATTAGGGCTGGGGGTGTAGTGCAAAGATATAACAGCCCTGGGTTCGATCCCCAGTGCCACAAAAAATTAAAATTTCTGCATAAAAATATGATGTATGGAATTTGAATTATAAGGAGTCTCAAAATAGAAATAGAAAAATTAAAAGAGAATCAATCAAAATTAACCATTCAGAAAAAGCACTAGGTTTATATAACTTTATATTAATATTCAAAGAAACATAGTATCTGCCTTTTAAAAGTGCTTCAGAACTAAAAACAGGTAAAGTGTTGTTATTATTTGGCAACATTTTTGTTTTCAGCTTTCAACTCAAATTTTATTTATAGCAGAAGTACAAATAATTTATTTACAAATAAAATATGTCAAGCTCAACCATTAAAACAAATGCCTAAAACGCAAATAATCTTGAGTGACATATATTACCAGGTGATCACTTTTTCATAGACTGGCTGTTTGAGCTAGTTAAATGAGGTGAGGCATTTAATAGGAATGCTTATTTTGGTTTAGGATTCACTAATCCAAAGCAATCTTTTCCAACCCTAATGAGACTGATCCCAGTTTTCTGTTATAGCCACTTGCATGTAAAGGACAACAAAATATATACATACATGACAATGAAATCATGTTTTCAGTCTATGCGTGTTCACCTTTCTATTTCCTGTATCAGAAGAACAAATTTAAAGTACAGATGTACAGATTATTAAAAAAGCATTATAAAAGCCTTTTTATTACTTTTATTGATACATTGTGATTATACATCATAATGAGGTTCAAAGTGATAGGAAAATATATGCACACCACACTTAGCGTGCTTCCTTCCGCATCCCATCCTGCTCCCCTCCCCTCCCCATACATATTAGTGAGATACCGTCATATATGGGACATAGCATTATTTGAACTGTTTCCTTTATCAGTTCTTCCTTTTCTCCTCCCCAACTCCCCCCATTCTCTTCCACTACTCTACTGGTTTCTCTCCTCATTTATCTGATGTCCCATTTCTTTCCTGTTTTCTCTCTAGCTTTCACTTACGAGAGAAAACATATGACCCTTGACTTTCTGTAACTGGCTGATATCAGCATAATATTCCCTAGTTCCATCCATTTTCTTGAAAACGACATAATTTTGTTCTTCCTTATGGCTGAGTAGTATTCCATTGTGGGTATATACTAAATATTAAAAACACAGTTAAAGAGATGTGGAGTAGATAAGAATAGGGCACATTCCTGTTTCATTTTACAGGACAGTATTATGTTCCTCCAGAGGCAGTACCCATTCAACTGTCTCTCACAATAATATCAAGACACGGGTTCTGTCTATATTGAGTTCTTCATTACTGTTTCATTTAAAACCAATTTCTGCCCTTGGAAGGATATACTAGAAATAACAATAAAAATGACATTCGTAGTGAAAATATAAATTGCTATTGCCTTTCTGGAGGCAAATATACAACCTATATTGAAATTTAAATGTGCATACAGCTTGATCAAGTAGTTCTATTGTTTCAAAGTGAGGAGTAAAAATCTCTGAGAGAGGAGATTTTAAATGTCTTCACCACACACAAACACAAAAACTGATAAGCATGTGAGGTAATAGATATGATATGAAGTAATAGATACACCAAGTTATTTCATTATTAGTTATTTTTAATTAATTTGATTTAGCCATTCCTCAGCATATAGGGATATTAAAACATCATGCTATATACCATAAAATATACAATTTTTAGAAATCTAATTTTAAGAATTATTTTTTAAATGGCAATGTGTAGAAAACATTTGTTAAGAATATTTACCCTGGTGCTAGACAGGATGTGTGGAAATTCCAGATCTGTCACTTCCTAGCTCTGTGAATTTAGACAGGTTATATTTTGCCTTTGCAATGAAGATATAGTAATAATACCTTTTTTTTGTGGTACCAGGGATTGAACCCAGGGGCGTTTTACCTCCGAGCTATACCCCCGGCCCTATTTTTTATACTTTATTTTGAAACCGGGTCTCATGAAGTTGCAGAGGGCCTCACTAACTAGCTGAGGCTGGCCGCAAACCTAGATCCTCCGGTCTCCGCCTCCCAAGTACTAGGATTACAAGCGTGCGCCACCACGTCCAGCCTGTAATAATACCTTTTAATAGTACCTTTCTCACTAAACACAGTACTTTCTGCATAATATTTTCTTAAAGAAATCATTGGGCCAGTGCAACAAGAGGCATATATAAAATTATTTTTACAACATATTTTCAAAAAGTTTAAAGCAACAAGTGAAGTGGCAACTAGCACAAATGTGGCTAAAAACTTGCATTTATATATCTTGGATCACTGTACTCCATGCATTAAATGAGATAGATTCCATACTACAGAATGGTAAGAGCAGATTGAAATACACAAAGTTATTCAATTTATCCATAAAATATATTTTAAAAATCTATTTGTATTACAGCTATTTTAAGACATGTATTTAAATCCCTAGAAAGAGACCTAGAGGTACAAATACCAAATTGATAACAGTAGATACTTTTAGGAAAGGATTTGAATTTTAGTAGTAAGATCAAGGGAATATTTTTTACATGTAAAGTTTAAATTTTTACAAGCATGCTTTTGGATGAATAGAGGAATAGGTTTTTAAAAAATGGATACATAACCCTTCAGTCCAAACAATCTGAACTTTATCCACAGAGTTAATAAAAACAGCCAAAATTAGAAGGATAAAAAATCCTACCTGGATGCTTTTTATAGTTTAAGCTTTTAAATAAAATATACTATGTGAAGGAACATTTCCATAGCCCAGGCAGAAGAAACCTTTTGTCTATAAAGTTCAGTGTATTCGTTTTCATTTATAAAATGCATTTGCCAATGCATAAGATATTAAAAATTTATCTCAGGGCCCCAAGCCCTCAGCCACCAAAGTCATATGACCAATAACTAGTCTCCCAACTTGTTCTAATTTCTAGGATAACAGTCAATACATAAGTGTTGAGAAGCAACTAAATGGAACACATAAAATAAAGTTTAAAGGTCCGGATGTGGTGGTGCATGCCTGTAACCACAGTACTTGGGAGGCTGAGGCAGGAGGATCATAGATTCAAGGAGAGCCTCAGCAAATTAGTGAGACCTTCGGCAACTTAGCGAGACCCTGCTTCATAATAAAAAATAAAATAAGTTTGGGTGTGTAGCTCAGAGGTAGAATGCCCCTGAGTTCAATCCCCAGTATCATAAAAAGTTTAAAGGGGTATATAAAATTGACCAAATATTTTAGAATAGATCAATTGCCACAAATATGATAATGAAAAGATTGAAATAAATCTCCCAATTTATTAGCTATTCAACTCAAAGTAAAACTTGAAGAAATATGGTTTAGAGGAGACACTATGTACCAGGGGTCAATGACAATGGTAAGAATTCTCTGTTAATCTTCAGAATTAAAATATTATCATTTTTGTTATTTTCCTTTTCCAGTAGGTCTAAGGAAGAACCCAAAAATATCATAATGTCATTAATACAAGGACCAGGAGAAAATATCAGTGAACTTGTGATATTCATAAATATCCATCCTAATCAGATCAACATAATCAAAAGGCTTATAATTTAATATGTAATTATAATTTGAAAAGATATTAATCCATACAATAAACATAAGAAGGTATAATATAGTTTTGCTTTGTCCTCCAATGACAACATTGGTTTTTTGTTGAAAGTTCTTAACAAATAACTAACTGAAACTAGTGTTCATATTTTTCTACTGCTAGAAAAACTATTATTATTTTTGGGTAAACTGGCATTAAGTCTCACAAAAAAATAGAGGCACTCTGTAAGTGCATTCACTTTGATTAATAAAGAAAGGAAATTAACACATATAATCTCATTAGAAATTATTGTAATCTTTGCAATTATACATATATTCTGGTACATTAGGAGACATTATTTATTTTTAATCTCAGCTAAATCTACTTTCCTTTTTCCAATATTTTATCTTATCTCAAATGTCAGTTTTAGTTTTGTGCATGTTATGTACATTATTATATTTCATCGGATTTTAACTGACCAATTTCTTTGAAGAAAAATTGAAATTATTATCTCACTAAAGATAAATGCAGTGGATGAATTAGTGAAAAGGGGGAATGAATATATAGATGCATGTACAGAATGTCTTATTACATAACAGCTGATATTAAGTTCTGTAATGGAAAACACATCCCACCTTTATAGAAGTAATTGCAAAATACATTTGTTTATATATTTGTAACAATTTTAAAGTGGATCTCAAACTGATTTCCAAAACAATTTCTATTGTGAAAGGCATAATAAACCTCTCAGTGATTACAAATAAGATTCAGACAAAAGAAAATATTCTATTATTTCAAGATTCATAAAAGACATTCTTTTGCCGTATCTCATTACCTCCAGCACTGCGCCCTGTACATATATAACCAGAAGGTATATAACCAGAAGGTATATGTTGGTCTGAATTTAGTCAATCCAAACTTCAGTGGAAAAATACAAGACTCTGTTAGATATCTGTCAATAAGTTTAGAGATTCTGACTAATCGGACTCATATCCATTCATCCACAATTATCTAGATATTTTAAGCCAATCTAAGTATATCCAAATGTACATCTTCTTTATCTTATTTTCCTGGATAATTTGAATACAAGCACATGTGTAACCTTGAATTACCGATGTAATTATGGTTGTGTGGTGACCTAGCTAGATGAGTAGTGATTTGGGGCTTTCATTGCTTTAGCATCTGTTCTGAGTTAGTAAAATTCAGCATGTTTTTCATTTCTTTGGTTTGGTTCTCTTGTTTTGTCCTTGCACACCTGCAAATCTAAGCATAGAAAAATCTTATTCAGAGCTGTGAAAAAGTTTATGAGAAATCAATAAGTACTCGTGACATTAACCAGTTCTATCACCTCATAAAAGAAGTTTACTTGAATGCTAGCAGCTTTCTGAAAGTTGCTGAAAAAAATGGTAGTGACAGAATAATGGTTAAAGAACCCTTGAAATGAGAGTTCAAGGTTTGTGTGTCTGTGTG